>RXPK01001728.1:0-69731 GCA_004143645.1 Protaetia brevitarsis | reverse complement strand
AGAAATAAAGTAACCCTCCTGTGGGTTCCGGGTCACACAGGAGTGGTAGGAAACGAAATAATGGATAATCTCGCGAAAAAGTGGTTGGAATAGCTTTTATAGGGGCTGAACCCTTTTGTGGGATAGTAGCAGTACAATACTGGAATGAAGCAGAAAAAAATCTAATTATTGGGAAAATCCCCAGGAAATGAGGCAAAGTAAAATTCCTTTGGGAACCTACCCCAGTGACCAACTATATTTATTTCATATTTTATAAATATTTAAAAAATATTAAATCTTTCTTGAATATTAGTTATATTAACATAATATGCATAAAATATATTGTAGAAAATATATTAGGAAAACATTTAAAAATATATATGTTATGTAGCATTAATAATATTTATTGCAAATGTTTATCAATATATTTTTCATAACTCTGCAAGAATATTTTGCTTTGTATTTCTGTAAATATTTATTTCATATAAAAAAAAAGATTGAATTTTTGCTTTTATACATTTGGTGCGTAGGACGAATAATATAAAATGGGTAAAATATGCATACATATTAAGTAGGTATGTACCTATTTAAAATAATAGTTTGAAGATTAAATTAGATAATATATATCTAATATGATTTAATTAGTATCTAAGTTGAGCGCTGTAACTTTTCTATTAATATGTCTGCGTTTTGTATTATATTATTTGTAATATTTGTAAGTTGCGAACGTCAACACAACACCTCTATTCATTACGGTGCCGGTGTTATATGATTTAGTATTGTTTATGCGTCTATAGATTAGGTACATAGAATCCATACGCACACATGCGTATCATCAACGTTTTTATTCGTTTGTCCGTTACATGTTATAGTTTACAATAGTATACGATTAGGGCAGATTAGGGTTAACTGTGTAATTAATTGTTGCGGGGTGTTTTTAGTTTTGTAGTGACTACGAGGTAAGCAAACTTTGAACATGTCATGGCATTTATAAGATAATTGGAATGCTCAATATCGCTATGTACAGAAATCGTTTAATAATATAATTGTAGGAATTTTATGCATCATATATGTACTGCATCTACCAGATAAATTGCTAGTTGATTTGCTTAAGAGATTCATCTCGGTAGATAAACGTCATAACCTCAAATAGAGGTTAGAATACGTTGTGTTGTTTTATTGTTTGTACGTAGAATGTTTTCAAATATTATGAAATAAAGTAAAAATAAGTATCGTAAGTATTAGAATGTAGCTACCACTCCAATTATTGTAAATGCTCCAAATGTATTAGTAGGTGTTGATAATGTTGTACGATGTTTTATTCATGATATGATCTAATACAATTGGCGTTGTTTTAGAGGCCACAAAGAAACGCCATGAGAGCGCTACTACCGAAGATATGAAAAAAGCCATAGGGTTGTACCTGGCACCAGCCACGACTAGACTTAAGAATGAGTCTTTTTCATTTTTATTGGCTTATTCAAATAAAATGATAATAAATATGTTTGTTTTTTATTTAGAACACTTCAATTAAAAAATAGTGATTAATTTTGATAAACCTTCAGTATGCCTTAAAAGATGCCAGAATTATTGATTATTAACTTGTATGGTGAGTGTGAAAAAACAAGTTCTTGCCTTTTAGACAACTCTATGTATGTTTCAACTTTTCGTTATCGACGTTATACATTCTAAAAAACCAAGAACAATTTCAGTTCATTTTGACAAATTAAATAGATTGCATAAAAAATCTCAATTTTCATATAAATATTTTACAAATATTTTAGAAAAAATAGAGCGCTTACATTAATTTTAAAATATGGAATAAATATTTTAATTGAATATTTTATCTATATTTAAGAAAAAATATGAAAAATATATTCAAAAACCTCTCACGAAAAATATTTGTAAAAGACATTTTTAAAAATATCTGTGTAATATTTCTGGCTGTTAGGGTATAATCAGAAGAGATTTACAGAATGCGTCAACCTGAGTAAGAACAATGTTCGCATATTAACAGGAATACTTCCAGGCCATTGTAAACTGAAAGTACATCTGAGTAAGCTTGGATTCGCAAAGAAATCTGAATGCAGATTTTGTGATGAACAGGATGAAACGTTCATCTCTTCTAAGCACTGTGCAACTCAAGGGCGTTGCACCTGGGAGTATGTAAAATCGAAGAAGGAGACTTACCTAACCTGAGGCCTTCTGATATCCTACACTTTCTGAAAGGAATAGGATTAGAGAGCCTGCTGTAAAGAGATCTTTTAGGTCGCAGTGTAACATCACCCTCCCCACGTACAGACATAAATCCATTTCCTTACCGTGCTCTTTTAATTGATAACAGCGCCCAATTCAAGGTACCTATCTATTTTGATGTAATCATATCTACAGCTTCTAATAAAATTAATTTGTTTTCGTTATGCGAGATAGAAAGTTCAGTGAGGTTAACTGATATTTGTGTAACTGACGACGAAACAGAGATCATGTTTTGAAAGTTATATTATCATCCGCACACATTGCCAACGTCCCAAGTGAGGATCAGTAAGTATGTCTGTGATGTCGTTCAAGCTACTTCACGCGTCCCTACTAGTGCTTCTTAATTTGTTAACGGTCGGTAAGTGTGCTGAATTTTAAAAATTTTCTTTACCACGTCAAACCTAATGGGATTAAAACCTATCAGATCTTCTAACACAAGACGTTTATTGGAGAGACTACATACCGGGTGATTTACCTTACGATGCCATAGAAGCTGCTCCCGGCAGATATATTGGCCAAGTTTACCACAAGGGTTTTATCGTAGGCACCATTTACCCCCACACAGGTACCGCAGTTATCATCTACAATAATCGCGAAGATATTGACGAAAACGTGAAGGTAAGAGACTCAGATGTGTTCGAATTTTTTTTCCTTTCTGATTTTCCCTTCAGATATTATGCAGCCACAAACAGGATAGATTGTATTGGGATGAGGTAGACTTCACTGAAGTAGACGGAAAACAGACGAAGGATGCAGTTAAAGGAGGTTTTCAAGAGAAATGGAATGCGGATCTGTTCGTAGGTAAAGATCACCACGAAGGCGAATGGAGAATTGGAAAGGTCCTGGCCACAGGAGATTCAAAGGGAAGGACTTTGGATTTGGGATGCAGATGGTTATGAAGTTATTTTGAAGAAGTTCTATCTGTTGAAGTACAACTCTACCGTGGATGATGGGAATAGAAATTGGCGGGCACTTATAGATGTACGCAGTAGAGAGCCGGAGTTAAATGGTTAGCTTAAAAATCAAAGCTTAAAAAAAAAATTGAGCGTGAAATTTTTGACAGTGCATTTTTAACATTACCAAAGCTCGGATTTAGATTGCTTCATTAAAATTTTGATTATCTTGTATATGTGGCAACTACCAAAATAAATAAATATTGAATTATTTTCGATTTTTCGCGGAAAATATTCTTTAGCACCCAAGCACTCCAATCTTCTTCATAATTAATATGTGACATGTACAGGGTGGGCCAAATTCGATACTTTTAATGGAAACTTATATTTCTGAAGGAATTAGACAAAATCTGACCTATGCTTCTGGAGCTCGATTTTAAAAAGAAATCGATTGGTGAAGTCCGTATTTTTATATCTTCAGATCTACAGAGCGTTTTCGTAAAATATGCAGTTTTCAAAAGCCCTTGTAACTTTTTAACTTGTGAAAATGCTTGATTTATATAAGAACTTTATTAGGACACTTTTTGACGTAGAATTCAATGCTCTAATTGTTTTTTTTTTAATTCGTTTTTTTTTTTGAGATATTATCAAGACTTGTGTTTTTTTTAATATGGAACACCCTATATATTTTTACACTATTCAAAAGCAGATAAAATTGCTTTAATATGATATAACACACTTGATATTTTATTTAAAGGATTTTCAAGATATTTGATTTTTTGTTTGCAATTTAACAGTATTTCAAGGTGGCTCTGGCTGTAACTAAGCAATACGCGTATTTGTTTTATATTGTCAAAATATTTTGAAATGTCAGTTTGAATGAATGTTACTGGTGGTTTTATTAGTCAAGATTTCAAAAATGTATGAAAATTATGAAAAATACGACATGTTAAAGTGTTTTATAGAAGCAGGTGAAAATGCGGAAGTTGCATGTAATATTTACTATGAACGATATCCTGAAAGACAACAACCATTCAGAGACATGTTCACTAGGTTAAAGAAAAATTTAATAAATTTTGGATCCTTTCAAAAACCGAGACCTAAAAATTATGTGGCTCAAAATAGAGACAAAGAATTAGAGGAGATTGCCGTTTTGGGGGAAACTGTAAATAACCCAACACATTCCACTCGCGAGATGGCACAAACAACAGGTTTAGCAAGAACATCGGCAAGGCGCATTTTAAAAAAGTATAGAATGAAACCCTATCGGACAAGGAAAGTGCATTACCTTTTTGCCGCGGATTTGGAGTGTCGTATGGCATTTTGTCAATGGTTTTTGGGAAAATGTGAAGAAAATCATAATTTTGCTCTAAACTGTGTATGGGCGGATGAATGTAACGTAAGCATTGCGGGAATTTGTAACAGATATAATTCTTATACTTGGTCGCGTGAAAATCCCCATGTTACTATTGAAATGAGAAACCAAGGACGATAGAGTTTCAATGTGTGGGTAGGAATTTTCCGTGCCAGGATAATTGGACCCTACATATATAACGGAATTCTTAACTCCGAAAGCTATTTCCATATTTTACAACAATTCATTGAACCTCTCATAGATGAAATACCTTTAAACCAATCGGAATTCGTTTACTTCCAGCATGACGGAGCACCTCCTCACAATGCTGCTCGGATTAATGAGTTTTTAAACCAACAATTCGGTAACAATTGGATTGGAAATCAGGGACCGATACATTGGCCGGCAAGGTCACCAGATCTAACCCCATTGGATTTTTTTCTTTGGGGAAAAATTTAAAAATCTTACGTTTAAGCATTCTCCCAATTCAAGACAGGAATTAGAGGCTGTAGTTTTGCAAGCGTTCGACTCTCTATCTCCGCTTGAGTTGTTGAACTCAGTTCAGAATGTAAGGAAACGGTGTCGATTATGTTTACAACAGAATGGCGGACAATTCGAACACTTACTATAATTCATAATGCTTACGTATTTTTTTTTGTATAGAGGGATATATTCTGTAAATGTTTCGTTCAAATATGTCTATAAGAATTTTAGAAGCCAGCTGATTTTAATTTTAGCCATGATAAATTAAAGAAAACACTACAAAAAAAACCACCTTAGGGTGGAATTCAATGCATATCTGTAGCGTCTAAAAGATTATCTGCAAGACTGTAAACATGTATTAACGATGCTACAGACTTATAAATAACCTTACAAGTGCTACAAATACGCACAGAATCCCACCATTAATTCCTTACAACTATAGTATCAATAATACTATTAATGGTTTCCTTAGTTTGTTGGACTTGTTATTTGTAACTTGTTCGAATGTGCCACAAACGACACAGCTAGTGTCGTCAGCACACTGCGTACAGCAAGTACTGGCCAATCGCGGAATTCAAATCGTTTTCATACAACAGAAATAGTATAGGCCCCAGTATCGAATCCTGTGGCACATCGCACATAACATCCTACATACCCGCATAAGAGCTCTCTGTATTAAGTTACGGATTTTTTCCTCCCAGCAGACTTATTGTACGATAAAAATGATTTGAGAAGATTGTAAGTTATGCCTTCTACACCGTACATAGACAATCTTTTCCAATAGAATGGTGTATATACTATTTTTACGTTAAGAATCGTTGCAGATGGTTGATGACGTTGACGCTACGCTGTCAATTATATAATGTCAACAAAACACAAAGAAACTTCAGTTTGACAGATAAAGTTTTTATTATGTCATAGATAATTTGTATTGGTTATGTTAAATATTTTTTTTTAACCTGCAAGCGTTGACACAATACAAAGTATTTGTGATATTTTCTTTCTATGTAATGTATCTATAGTATCATTTTGGAAAATTACTCTTTCTGAGTGTAATCTCACTGAGTATAACTTTCACCCATAGAATTCAGCAATAGAGTACACCATTTTTACCTAATCCAGGTGGAAAAGAATCACAGCAACTACCATAAGATTGTATAGTATGAAAATTATAATTTTCCTATGGTAAGTTAAACAAAAAGTGATCAAGTGATACATCATCATAATCCCAATAAAACAAGCTTTCATTCGAGGTACCACACGATGGCGCGTTCCATTTAAAATTCGTAAAGAGGTACGCGTTGGGGCGTAGTTGTAAACGTCAAAAATTCATATGTTAAACTGTTTCCCCTTTAAGTTTAAAGTAGGCGTGTTTGAAAAATTCTAAAATCCTTTTAGTTTCTGAAATATTGAGGTGAGTCGTTTTAAAAATATCACCCCCCTGTAATAATCATGAGGAAGGGTGAATCATTGCCAATCTTGCTTGTCAAGCAGTAATATGCGGTACCAATTGTTGGTGGGTGACCATTCGCACAACATTTTCTTCAGTAGCTTCGGTTTCAAGGTCTGTTAGGCTGAGTATGATATATCTTAGGGGATATTTAATTTCGATTATTATCCACAATAAATGAACCATACCAGCATTATAATAATTCGTTTATGTGAGATATAAAGGTCGATTAGGTCAATAAACATTTGAAATCGCTGAGATAGCTTTTTTTAGATTTCCGAGAATCTACACGTTTATGTGTATCTCCAAAGGTCTTATTGAAAGTCATATATAATCTACATAAATTGCTAATCTCTGATTAAACATTAGCAAGTTCGTGTGAGTTTATTGGGTAAGAATGTCGCCCAGAATCTTTTATACGTTCTTGCTAGTACTGATTCTTTCTTTAGTAAGGGTAGGTGAGTATATAAATATTAGAAATCAGTTCTATTATGTCACTACAATATCATTACCATCTAATTAGATCTTCTGTATCATGACGTTTATTGGAGAGATTACATACCAAATGAAATACCCTATGATGCAATAGAGGCCGCTCCTGGCAGGTACATTGGCCAAGTTTACTATAGTGGATATATCGTCGCCCATATCTATTCTGACACCAATACGGCGGTTTTTCAGTACTCCAAGAAAAGAGTTACCAAGAAAAACATCAAGGTAAGAAAATAACTTGAAATATGCTAGACGAGGTGTTTTTTTCCTTTATGTTTTCTTTTTCCTTACATATACTAGATACTATGTAGCCGTAAACAGCATCGATTGTATTGGGAAGAGGTGGACTTTAGACTACCACATGATCAACAGATGAAAGATGCAATCAAAGGTGGCTTCGGTTGGGACACACCCTTATTCATAGGTATGTATGGAGCCCGGTTATGGATGAGTTACTAACTAGCAAGACTAGACAACGAAGGCCATCAAACTTTGGGGTATGCAGATGATGATGGGGACAAAATGCAGAACCCTCCATAGGTTATACAAAAATGGTACAAGGATCACATATATTATCATCCTAAATCATTCAGAATTTTTGGAAAAAAAAACCTCAACATTACAGAAGGAGCATTTGCTAGATATCCTTTGCAATGGACATACCAGAAGGGCAAATCAGGAGAGGCCGCCCTGCGTAGTTTGGTGGGAGGACTCGAAAGAAGCCTACATCACAAAAGGAAGTTGCCCTTGCAGTATTTTTAGACATAGAGGACGCTTTCGATAACACATCAACGCCCTCGATTAACCGATGCTTTATGGACCGGAACATTAGCCACACGACCATCAGATGGGTTGATTTCCTGCTAAGAAGCAGAGTGGTTTATACCCAGATGCTAGATAAAAGTATCGCCATGAGGACCAGTAGAGGGTGCCCTCAAGGAGGGGTACTGTCATCACTACTGTCAACCTTGGTCGTGGATGATCTCATCAGATCATTTAACGACAAATGAATATGGACGCAGGGGTACGCTGATGTTATTGTCATAATAGCTTAAGGGAAGTTCCCGGGCGTAGTGACAGGCATCATGCGTAATGCACTGCAAATGGTGCCTTTCACAAGCACTCTCAGTTAATCCACAAAAAACAAAGTTGGTTGCTTCCACCAACATGAGGAAACTCAATGGCCTAGGCGGCATTAGACTGTTTGGGCAGGAGTTACAATTATCCAAGGAAGTAAACCCTAGATGGGGAACTGAGTTGGAAAAAACACTAAGTCAAAATAACGACCAGGGCTACGCAACCATTTTGGCGTTGCTGGTAAAACCTGGGGACTAAAGCCGGGGGTGATCAATTGGCTATAGGCTGTATACTGTCGTGATAAGACCAGCGATAACATATGGGGCAGTAGTTTGGTGGAGAAGGACAGATGTGTCCTCCGCAGTGAAGCTGTTAACTGCTGTCCAGAGACAAGCATTACTGGGAATCACTTCTTTGGAGACCATTGTAGGCCTTCCCCGCTGGAGCTTTCTGTGGAAGCGGAGGCTATGAATGCGATCCTTAGATTGAAAGCCAATAACCTGTGGCATCCCAACTTCCAACAAAAAACAATCCACAAAAAACAAAGTTGGTTGCTTTCACCAACATGAGGAAACTCAATGGCCTAGGCGGCATCAGACTGTTTGGGCAGGAGTTACAATTATCCAAGGAAGTAAACCCTAGATGGGGAACTGAGTTGGAAAAAACACTAAGTCAAAATAACGACCAGGGCTACGCAACCATTTTGGCGTTTTTGGTAAAACCTGGGGACTAAAGCCGAGGGTGATCAATTGGCTATAGGCTGTATACTGTCGTGATAAGACCAGCGATAACATACGGGACAGTAGTCTGGTGGAGAAGGACAGATGTGTCCTCCGCAGTGAAGCTGTTAACTGCTGTCCAGAGACAGGCATTACTGGGAATCACTTCTTTGGAGACCATTGTAGGCCTTCCCCCGCTGGAGCTTTCTGTGGAAGCGGAGGCTATGAATGCGATCCTTAGATTGAAAGTCAATAACTTGTGGCATCCCAACTTTAGGGTCAGAGGGCACACTGATACTACGGGTAGGACGCTGGACGAACAGTATGGCACCCGAAATTATTTTCACTAAAAAGGTGAAAATCTCCATACCGAACAGAGACCAGGTACGTAGTGAGATCACTACTCTTGATAACTGGTTCACGGACGGATCCAAATCCAGCCAGGGCACAGGAGTCAGTATTTGTCGGCCCAGCCCTAATAAAAAGATATCCATAAGCTTAGGGAAGCATACAACGGTCTTCCAGGCAGAGGTATTCGCCCTTGCAGCCTGTGCAGAAATAATTGCAAAAGGAAGCTGCATGAGGAGGAAAATAAGCTGAATGACTGACATCCAGGCTGCTATCAAGGCAGTCTTGAACTATGTAACTAGGTCAAAACTAGTTAGAGACTGCAAACAATGCCTCAATACATTGAGACTACTTATGCCCTACAGAAGGTATTTCAGCCCCCTTTTTGCGAGATTATCTCGCTTTCTTCCACTCATGTAGGAACCGGAATCCATAGGAGGCTTACTTTATTCCTTTTGCCTAACTCTAATTTAATTTTCGTAAGCACTCTCACCATCTTCAAATTGATTTGGTGTGATGTTCATAGGTAAGACCGAGCATGAAGGCGAATGGAAAATTGGTATCGTCTACAAAATAGAACATCATAAATGGGCAGGATTGTGGGTCTGGAATGCAGCAGGATATGAAATTAACTTTAAACAGTTCCACATGTTGAAGTACAACTCTACTATGGATAACAATGAATGTAACTGCGAATGCGGGAGTGGATTGAGAAGGCAGATCGTGAGTACTTGGTCGTAGCTCAACTGATGTTCGCTTGGATCATGGTTTAATTGGGCAAATCCATGATACGAACCAGTCGGATTTAAATTGTTCTCTTAGATGCTTACTTTAATAAAATATTTTGGGTTATTTCTGAGCATTCATTGAAAATGCCCCGACACTTTTATTCCCATCCACAACTCTGCTTATTTGCATTCGTGGCAAATACTTATCACGTTTGAGTCAGTTTTTCAATATTTACTCGATATAAACAATTCTTTTATAATCTATGAATCGAAGCTGGCTTATAAGTATTTTTCGTGCTCTTTATGTATGTACAAAAGAACATTTAATAAATAATTCTGGTGTTCAGAATGCCGTAATATGTGTCAGAAACAAGCAAAATGGATGGAATGGATAACTTTTGCGTATTGGTTATTAACTGGTTCACGTTTGACCACTATTTGCTTCTACTGAATACGACCATATTTAAATAGAAAATCTATGAGATTCCAGTTACCTAGTAAGGTACTTCACAAAATCAAGCTAGTTCTGAAGGTAATGAGTTGGTTTATATCTCACAATTTTCTAGAACGTATTGCTATGAAATCAAGTCTTTTCGCGATCTTGTACATATCTATCAACCGATTTTGTTCTTTTGTTTGATCTTTTCATTTTGCTGTTTTTGCAGTAACTAAATATATATAAGTGGTAATTTCTTAATGCTTCTACAATGCTGCAAAACGATATGAAATAAATTAAAATAAAATCTTGGAGCTACATTTGACATTAGCCAACAAAATGTTAAAAGAAGATTGGGACCTTATCGACCGCATAACCTGGGAAGCAGCAGAAACCGAGTTCGAGACAACACAAGTGAAGAAGTTTGCAAGGATGGAAGAAAAGAAGATCAAGCAGCAACCTGGTACACTAAAGAACGTTGTGATTAATTTATCAACGAAGCTACTATCTGCAGACGAAACAAAAGTACTTGCCTTAGGGATGAACTACGTCATTGTACCCAAAAGAGTACCAACAGAAGAAATCATCACGGAGGTAGAAGCAGCGATCAAAGGAATTCCGAACATCGAAGCAGAAGAAGTGCGACAAGAAGTAAGCAGAGCATTGAAGATAGCAAAGCCACCGAAACGCAACCTATCCAGGGAAGAAGAGGCAGCACTTACAAATTTGAAAGCTGAAGAAGACATCGTTATCCTCAAAGCAGACAAAGGGAATGCAACAGTACTACTAAATAAAGAAGATTACCGGAAAAAGATGAATGAACTACTTGACGAGAACACCTACAAGGAAATAAGAAAAGATCCAACGGAGAAGATCACAAAAACAGTAAGGGAGAGCATAAAGATTTCATCGATACCTAAAGAGATGCAGAACAGATTGCTACCAAGAGCCGATAGACCACCCAGGCTGTATGGAATACCAAAAATACATAAAGAAGGAGTGCCATTAAGACCGATTGTAAGCAACATTGGATCACCGACCTACGATTTGTCGAAATATTTAGCTAACTTACTAAAGCCATATACCGGACAAACTGCAACGTATGTGAAGAATTCGAAACATTTCGTGGATATTCTGTCTACGCTAAAGACTGAACCTACAGACATTTTAGTAAGTTTCGACATTATATCGCTATTCATTAACATACCCACGGAGGACGCACTGACCTTACTTCCAGAACTTGGACTACAAGAAGACATCATTGAATTAGTGAAACTGTGCTTATCCACGACATACTTTTTGTATGAAGGAAAATACTACGAGCAGAAGAACGGAACAGCAATGGGAACCCCTTTATCACCAGTAATAGCCAACTTGTTTATGGAAGCATTTGAAGAAGAAGCCCTAAGTTCCAGCGATATGAAACCCAAGTGTTGGCTGCGATATGTCGACGATACTTTTGTAATATGGCAACACGGAGAAGAAAAACTACAACAGTTCTTGGAACACATAACTCACAGCACCCAGCCATCAAGTTTACCATGGAGAAAGAACAAAATGGAAATCTCCCTTTCCTGGATGTTATGGTTAAGAAAACAAAAGAGGGAATGCTACAGCACGCAGTATTTAGAGAGAAGACGCACACCGATAGATATCTGCATGCAAGATCTCACCATCATCCGATGCAGAAGAAGACATTAATACAAACATTGCTATCCAGAGCCGAAACCATCAGTGACGAACAACATCTTACCAGTGAAAAGATACATTTGGAGAAAGCGCTAAAGAAGAATGGTTACACTGAGAGCCACTAAGAAAAAGACGACACTGGAGACAACTACAGAACCACGAAGAGAGATGGCGTGTTTACCTTACATAGCAGGAGTCACCGAAAAAGTAGGCCGAATTTTGAAGAAACGTAACGTACAAGTACGCTTCGGGACTGCAACGTCGATCCAGCAGTATCTACCGACCGCAAAGGATAAGATACCCAAGGGGCGCACAGAAGGTATCTACAAGATAACATGCCAATGCGGACAGTGCTACGTCGGACAAACAGGAAGAGCCATCGACATAAGAATAAAAGAACACGAGAGGGACGCAAGATTAAGAAGAACCGAGCAATCAGCGGTGGCAGAACACATGCACGACACCGGACACAAAATAGATTTCAAGAATGTAAAAGTAATATCTACCACCAAGAACTACGGGAAAAGACTCATCAGGGAAGCCATAGAAATAGAGAAGAATAAAACCGTTAACAGAGATGAAGGGTACCACCTTAGCAACACGTGGAAGAGCCTACTACGAACCGTCACGGTCAATGGAGCGGAAACTACACGGTTGGATGCACCAGGGGCGTATATAAGAAGAATGTCGGACCATGGAGAATCAGTTCAGTTATCCTGAAGAAGCTGTCAGTATGAAACGAGAAAGTTTTGACACACGGCGAAAACCCGCAAGAAGCTATTAGTTATAAATATACCCTGTATATAAATATTTATAGCAATCGAAAAGGTCCTTCAAAGGGGGCCGTTTTCACCGTTCAAAAGTTATTTCAGATAAACGAAATTTATGAGATATGAAGGTCAGTTAGGTTAATAGCGATTTGAAATTGCCTTGGCGATTGGAATGATTACGCATGTTCGGTATATCTTCGCGTATATGCCTATTTCCGATAACCTTGTTGACAGCTAAAAAAACCCACATAAATTTAAAACTTCTTGTTGTTAGTGAGCAGCATGGAGTGCGTCTGAGGATGTCATTCAAACTTTTTCGTACGTCCTTACTGTTGCTTCTGAACTTACTAATTGTAAGTGTTGGTAAGTATTATAAATTTAAAAATTTTGTTTCTATTTCGTCATCATCTATTTCGACAACCCATCAGATCCTCTAACTCAAGATGTCTACTGGAGAGATTACCTACCAGGTGACATACCCTACGACGCTATAGAAGCGGCTCCAGGCAGGTATATCGGCCAAGTTCATCACGAAGGATTCCTCGTAGGTACGATTTATCCTCATAGCGATGCAACAGTGATTATCTTCAATGACCGCAAAGACATTAAAGACCACGTAAAAGTACGATGACGCCTTTAAACATATTAGCTTATTTACTTTCTAACTCACTTCCTACCTACTAGATACTATGCAGCCATAAACAGGATAGATTGTATTGGGAAGAAGTGAACTTCACGCAACCATATGATCGCCAGATGAAAGACGCATTGAAAGGTGGTTTCCATGAGAAGTGGTGGGCCATCGACTTGTACGTAGGTAAAGTACGGCACGAAGGCGAATGGAGAATTGGGAAAGTCTTGGAGATGATGCACGAATATCAAGGACTTTGGGTTTGGGATAACGAAGGCTCACGAATCAATTTCAAGGTTTTCCATTTGTTAAAATATAATTCTACTCACGAGAAATGCGAATGTAGAAATGGGGAGGTATTTCCGAATGGGAATCTCTTGGAGGGTGTACTTTGAATAATTAAATTGATTCCTTCTTTCTATTTTTTTTTTTAATGAAAACCCTAACACTATTCGCTTCAATAACTTTCAGCATAATCTGAAGACGTCAATCGCAAAACGCGGTTTTTGTTGGCTAGAAGAAGCTCATGGAAAAATATGAGGTTAAGACCTTATATGATATACTGAACATACATAACGGGGGTCAGACCTATGATCACTTTGCATCTCTGGTATGGCGGACAGAGATGAAGCAACAAACTGAATTTAGCAAGATACAGAGGCTTGCCTGTTTACTACTCCTGCAGCAAGAATGGAATGCCTCCCTATTTGGCGAAAATGGGCAAAGAAAGAATGGGGTATCTCAGATTGCAAGAACTATATGAAGGTTTGGGACACAATAATATTGTCCATCATGTGGAAAAGGACGATGACCTGATTTCAACATATCTTTTTAATAGAAAATCAACAAAAATCGCACCATTCCATCGACTTCGCGGCACGACCAATTTAACCCATAAATGTCCTAACTTACGTACACGACCGGCATTCAGTCACTGGGTAAGCATTCAAATAAAACACGCTTCGATATATCAACTCCACCACATTCGCAATGCGAATCATTAACCCTACAAAGACCGTGTCGTTCGCACTGACTGTAAGTTATAAATCCTTACGAAACTTTGTCAGGTTGCAAACTTTATCGAGTGTCAGCCAAGGACACTCCATGTTGCTGCGGAATTACAACTGCAGGAGTACAATCTGACCTTGAAATACGCCCTAAACTTAGTTTATTCAGAATAACTTTTAAACCGTGAAAGATAGAAGCATTGTTTGGACAAAATAGTTAACGGATTTTTGAATATTTTGGACAAAAGCGGTAGATGGCAGCACGCCGTTATTGTCCGTCTCGATTTAAATATAAACTTTATAGTTAGACTACTACATACAAGATGGCTCTCTTACGTGTCGGTAAAATATTATTTAATTGCAATAGTTACATCGTAAGTTGTAGGCAGATTGTAGGTGAGGCCCGGGGAAAGGAGAGGGTGGATAGGCGATGACGCTGTGATGACGCGCTACGTGATAATTCTCGTGTTTACATTGAAATGTTTGTTTTATTAGGAACAATAAATATTTAGTTTGATAATATATAATCGTTATTTTTTTACCATTCTACTTTACTTTTTTTTTTAGTTTCTAATTTAATGTTATGCTCTATATATGTGTGTAGTTCTAAGTTTTGTGTTATATTTATATAATATTTTTTATTTGATTTACTTATGTTTACTATTGCATAATAGTAGAAATTCGTTTTTCATTATAAAAATAAACATGTAGTTTGAGAGTACAAATCGCCATTTATATTTACATATATGCACCACGTTACTTATTAGGTTTGTTTGTTTGTCTGATCTAAGCAGATCCATGGAATTTTACGCGTTTGTTTGTATTTTAGAGCATGATTTGTGCGTGTTTGTTTGTTTAGAGCAAGCAATTCCAGATCACAAACAGGTTCCTCTTTCTGCTCGCGATCCGACGTCCGAGCAATTACGAGCAACTTGTGCAACATAACTTAATCGCACTAACACCGTGTTGTAAACTGTCGTTTGTAAATGTAATCCGATTTATACCTACCTCAAATATGCACGATATGGATAATATAATGATACCAATGTGATTTATGTAAAGAACGATCGTTATATTTTAAAAACTTCACTTGGTAGGTACATAAATACTAGTATATGATGCATTTTTATTGTAGTCTAGATTCATTAGTTTGAAAAATTACTTTTACTTTTCCTATTCATAATAGCTGTGACAAAAAGTAAATAATAAAATTAAGGTTATATTGCAATCGAGCGCGTTTGTTTGTACCATCTTTAAATCCAACTCTGAGACGCTCTCAAGTTACTCTGATGACGTCAGTAGATACTGCTCCAAGCACACAAACAAACAAAGCTATTAAAAACAGCATACATGATGACGCGTTCGCGCTCTTTCTCTTGATTGGCTGAAAAGTTACGATGTAACCTTGTATATACGATTGCCCCCAAAGGTTATCTCGTAACTTTTCAGCCGCTCAAGAGAAAGAGCGCGAATGCGTCATCATGTATGCTGTTTTTAATAAGTAAAGTGGTGCATATATGTAAAAATAAATGGCGATTTGTACCCCAAACTACATATTTTTATCATTATATAAAAAACGAATTTCTATTATTATGTAATAGTAAACATAAGTAAATCAAGTAAAAAATGTTTTGTAAATATAAGAAAAACTATATAAATTTTCCGCCTTTACACCAGTTGAAGTTAGCGACAGTACCGCTATACGCGGGAGAAGCGAAGATAGCAATAGGAGAGAGAAGGAGAAGAAGGTTTTCGTATATACGTTCGAACGAAAAACCCGCGTTTTATTAAAATTTTAAATATAAAAAGGTCATCGAACTACAGATTATATATTATCAAACTAAATACTTATTCTTCTTAATAAAACAAACATTTTCTGATTATTATATAATCATAAATATAAGTAAATTAAGTTAACAAAACAACTTATTAATTTAAAAACTTAGAAATAAAAATTGAGAAGTAGATTTATGTTTTTTTTTCTCGGCAAATTTTCGTCCTTTTAGATTTAACTTTTCTCTTTTCAGTGATTTTTGTTTTAAGTTTAAATATTTTATTCTTAAAAGAAAAAACCTCAATTTAGAAAATTGTTCATTAATGTTTGTCAACAAGAACGTGCCTTGCAATATACTTTCAATTTCTTTATATTTATAACAGAATACCTCAGAATTCTAATCTTCTAATGTAAACAAACACGAGAATTATCGCGAGGTGCGTCATCACAGTGTCACATGCATCCACCCTCCCTTTTCCCCAGGCCACACAATTCGCCAATGCCAGTAAATCACCGATACGGATTCCGTCGTTTCCGCAGATGGATAAAACACAGAAATCTGTCTCTCACTCTGACCGAGATACCTGTTATATTTATCACGTTTTCAAATCAATTTACATTCACCGATAGAGTGCACCACTTCCCTGAGCAATACTTTATTTTTCCGAAAATGCATTACGTTGACTAACTAGATTTATTTAAACAGTGATAGAAGTAATGTTTCAGTGACGCATTTGCAACGTTTAAACGGCCCTTTCAATCGAAGTGGCTATTTATATACAGGGTGTTACAATAAGTATGGAACGATGTATGCCGTGCATATTTATTTTTGTCTACAAAATTATGAATCTTGGCGTACTACATTATTCTAATGAGATACTTTGTGTAAATATTATTACGCGATTGTGTTATATGTATGAAAATCAGTGTAAATTTGTATCAGGTACTAAATGCTTATAGTTTTCGAGTTATGAGTCAACAAACTAACAACCTTTTATCAGAATCTGCGATCAAGGAAAGCTTGTGAACTCTGTTGAAGTCTTCCTTATGAGGGCAGAGGGGTGATGGTCTGATGCAATGATTGAAGGATGTGTGAAGAACGGGTTTGGGATCATATTTGTCTTGTACAATGAAAGTGAAGGTCTTTGGGGGTGGGATAGAAATGAAAGTGATATTAAATGTTGGTAATAGTATTCCTGATGTAAATCTGATGGCAGCCTATTAAAATGTTCTTGATTTTTATTACCATCTCTCTCTTTCTATTGTATAATAAAGGATTGCATTATACTTACAATTTTGTTATCTGAGATTAAGGGTCAATTAGGTTAATAAGAATTTGTAATGCGTGACGTCGAATTGCAGAAAATTTCTGGGAATCTATGCCGTTATGTCTGTCTTTGATAACCTTGTTGACAGTCAGATAATTCATATAAATTTCCAGCGTCCTAACGAGAATTAACTAATTTAGTGTCAGTTTACTGGATAAAAATGTCGCCCAATATCGTTTGTGTCTTCCTACTAATATTGACTCTTTTTTTATTAAGCGTCGGTGAGTATATTAAATTTGAAAATTTATTTCTATTACGTCATCAAAATGTTATCATATAACCCACCAGATCCTCTAACTCACGACGTCTATTGGAGAGATTATATACCAGGTGAGATACCTTATGATGCAATAGAGGCCGCACCTGGCAGGTATATTGGCCAAGTTCAAAATGACGGATCTATAGTAGGTACACTTTATCCACACACTGCTAATGTAGTCTATATATACTACAAACGCAATACCACTGCTATCAACATAAAGGTAAGATAACGACAATCTTGAGTATATGCTAAATAAGTTTGGTTCTTTCCTTTGTATCGAGTTTTCTTTGCATCCACTAGATACTATGCACCCTAAAACGTGATAGATTGTATTGGCAAAATGTGGACTTTGACCAACCGTACAATTATCAGACGAACGATGCAGTCAGAGGTGGCTATGTCGTCTCATGGGATACGAATCTGTTCATCGGCAAAACCTTGCAGGACGGCGAATGGAAAATTGGTATGGTGTTCGAGAAAGGGCATAAATGGCAAGGACTTTGGGTTTGGAATGAAAGCGGTAAAACAGCTTGGGTTAAGAAGTTCGATATATTGAAATATAATTCTACTGCGGTTGAGAATAAAAGTGGTAGTGAATGCGGGCATAAGCCAATAGGGCTGAACGCGAGTATTTGGGTGTCGTTAACAAACCCGTAGTGTAACTTAGTTAGAAATATTTTCCGAATCGAAGCTCAGATTTGCATTGTTTTCTTTAAATATTTGCTTCAATCAATAAATATTGCTATATATGTTAACGTACTGCTGTGGCCTGGCACCCCGATTTTCGTAAATTCAGTGTTCCGATTTGCCTTTATCAATGTTTTAGGAAAGTTTTCTCAGATATTTTATTTTATATAAGAGTTTATAAATTGAATTGATTGTTTAATTTATTTATTTGAATGTTCAGGTTGTTCAAATTAATTTCACTTTTTAATTTGTTAGCATTTGCTCATGTAGCTCATGTCCTTTTTAGAAGTTTTCCTCTTCTATGATCATTGTGCGAGGCGTAGCGCACGCAGCTGTAGAATTTTATATGTATGCGATTGTTTAACTCTGTGAGGCCAGTTCCTTGACAAGATGCCGGTGTAAGTAGACGTAAATTTATATTGTTAGCTGCCATTTTGGTATTTCATTTTTATTTTAAAGATTTGTTTCGTTAATTTTGTTTTATTTCATCCATCAAGGAACTCGCAATGTAGTAATTGGTATTATATTCTTGTGTATACGAATTAGATGTAGGATCATTTATTATTTCGTGCAGGAAGATATATTAAGTTTAAAGAGTTATTTGTTTTCGTTTTTTTCACCTCGGGTTGGGTGAATAGAAGCTTTGTGCTTTTCATTTATGTAAATTCACTTGAATTGTCCACGTTTAATTTAGTTTGTTTAATTTTGAAACCACGTGGATTGATTGATTTGTTATTAATAGGATTATCTTCCTGAACTAATTTATTCTTTTTGCTTTGATTAAGGATTTAGCATTGTCCTTTTGTAATTCTAAATTACAGCAGTTTTTTGATTTAGGCCAGGACTCTCTGTCCAGGGTTTTTGTTTTCTGCATAATTGTAATTAACAATTTTTTTTTCTTTTTTTTATATAATAAAAATTTTGATTGTGAATTAACGTCATTCTAAGTTTTGTTCTTTGATTGAAATTTTTTCCAATTTTCCATTTTTGGAGTAATTGGGGAAAGTCAGATTTCTTTCACCCACTGTTTATTTTTCGTGATTGGTTTTGAGTAACCCTGAGATTAATTGTTGTTTTGGGCCCTTTTTGATTTATCCGTTGAGCTAGAGCTAACTTGATTTTCGTTTTTAGTTAATTTTTGCATTTTCTTTTGTACCTTCAGTGCACAGAAGTACTTATAATTTAATAGTAATTTGGAGGTTTATAGCAGCCATTTCGCAAAACTCACTCTGGCGCTAGATATTTTGGTGTCCCCACTTGATCCCTGGTAGCATATACTAGGTGAGTTTTTTTTTTTTATCTTGAGACAACGGAATATCTCTAAAACACTGCATCAAAACAATTTTAATAAGATTTGTTATAATGTAGGGGGCTCACTGAATGGTGCCGAACTCGATCCCCCACATCACCCCCCTAGAGTGGGGGGGGGGGAAACTTTGAAATCTTAAACGGGAACCCCCATTTAGTATTGCAGATTCGGATTCTACGCCATCAAGTGTGTAGTTTTTGTTATTAATAGGATTATCTTCCTGAACTAATTTATTCTTTTTGCTTTGATTAAGGATTTAGCATTGTCCTTTTGTAATTCTAAATTACAGCAGTTTTTTGATTTAGGCCAGGACTCTCTGTCCAGGGTTTTTGTTTTCTGCATAATTGTAATTAACAATTTTTTTTTTCTTTTTTTTATATAATAAAAATTTTGATTGTGAATTAACGTCATTCTAAGTTTTGTTCTTTGATTGAAATTTTTTCCAATTTTCCATTTTTGGAGTAATTGGGGAAAGTCAGATTTCTTTCACCCACTGTTTATTTTTCGTGATTGGTTTTGAGTTGCGAGGATAACCCTGAGCGCCATTTTGATTTATCCATTGAGCTAGAGCTAACTTGATTTTCATTTTTTAGTTAATTTTTGCATTTTCTTTTGTACCTTCAGTGCATAGCAGTACTTATAGTTTAATAGTAATTTGGAGGTTTATAGCAGCCATTTCGCAAAACTCACTCTGGCGCTAGATATTTTGGTGTCCCCACTTGATCCCTGGTAGCATATACTAGGTGAGTTTTTTTTTTTTATCTTGAGACAACGGAATATCTCTAAAACACTGCATCAAAACAATTTTAATAAGATTTGTTATAATGTAGGGGGCTCACTGAATGGTGCCGAACTCGATCCCCCACATCACCCCCCTAGAGTGGGGGGGGGGAAACTTTGAAATCTTAAACGGGAACCCCCATTTAGTATTGCAGATTCGGATTCTACGCCATCAAGTGTGTAGTTTTTGTTATTAATAGGATTATCTCCTGAACTAATTATTCTTTTGCTTTGATTAAGGATTTAGCATTGTCCTTTTGTAATTCTAAATTACAGCAGTTTTTTGATTTAGGCCAGGACTCTCTGTCCAGGGTTTTTGTTTTCTGCATAATTGTAATTAACAATTTTTTTTTTCTTTTTTTTATATAATAAAAATTTTGATTGTGAATTAACGTCATTCTAAGTTTTGTTCTTTGATTGAAATTTTTTCCAATTTTCCATTTTTGGAGTAATTGGGGAAAGTCAGATTTCTTTCACCCACTGTTTATTTTTCGTGATTGGTTTTGAGTTGCGAGGATAACCCTGAGCGCCATTTTGATTTATCCATTGAGCTAGAGCTAACTTGATTTTCATTTTTAGTTAATTTTTGCATTTTCTTTTGTACCTTCAGTGCATAGCAGTACTTATAGTTTAATAGTAATTTGGAGGTTTATAGCAGCCATTTCGCAAAACTCACTCTGGCGCTAGATATTTTGGTGTCCCCACTTGATCCCTGGTAGCATATACTAGGTGAGTTTTTTTTTTTTATCTTGAGACAACGGAATATCTCTAAAACACTGCATCAAAACAATTTTAATAAGATTTGTTATAATGTAGGGGGCTCACTGAATGGTGCCGAACTCGATCCCCCACATCACCCCCCTAGAGTGGGAGGGGGGAAAACTTTGAAATCTTAAACGGGAACCCCCATTTAGTATTGCAGATTCGGATTCTACGCCATCAAGTGTGTAGTTTTTGTTTGAAACTTTTTTCGATTCGTAACAGATTGCGCTGTAATCGCAAAAAAAAAACATGATTGTGAACGCGTAGAAAATTATACAAAACAGAGAAGCAAACAAATATGATTTTGTTTTTTACATAAACTAACATTTCAAAACACCGTTACCGTAATTGTATGTTAATGATACTTCTCGTTACTGTGAAATATGAAGGTCAGTCAGGTAATTGAATTTTACATTTGCTCGTCACAAGAATGACGAAGTGGTTTCTCCCAGATATGAGAGAATTTCTTGGGTTTATATGCCCGATGTCTCAATAACCTTGACGGAAGTCTTATATAATCCACATAAATTTCAAAACGTTCCAGTAAGAATTGACTATTACTCGTATGAGTTTTCCGGACAAGAATGTGGTTCAAGATACTTTATACGTTTCTACTGATCCTGACCGTGTCTTCATTCAGCGTCTGTGAGTATACACAATTTTAGTTCTTTTACGTCATCACGACGATATTACAATTCATCAGACGCTCTGACTCATGACGTTTATTGGCGGGATTACATACCAAATGAAATACCACACGACGCTATAGAAGCAGCTCCGAACAGATACATCGGTCAAGCTCAGAATGACGGATCTATAGTGGGCACCATTTTTCCAGAGAACGACACTGCAATTTACGTATACTACAAGCGAAACATAACCACGACCAACATAAAGGTAACATAACAATCTTAAACATGCTACACAACTCTGGTTTATTTCTCTTTGTATTCACTAGATACTATGCACCCCTAAACGAAATAGATTATATTGGCAAAACGTGGATTTCGACCAACCTTATAATTATCAGACGAAAGATGCAGTCAGAGGTGGTTATGTCGTCTCATGGGATACAAATCTGTTCATCGGCAAAACCTTCCATGAGGATCACTGGAAAATCGGTATGGTCTTCGAAAAGGCGCACAAATGGGAGGGATTATGGGTGTGGGATGCGAAGGGCGATGCAGTTTGGGTTAAGAAATTCGAAATATTGAAATACAATTCTACTGGAGTTGAGGGGAGATGTGAATGCGAGTACAAGCCGACAGGAATGAAAGCGAATGTTTGGGTTGTCGTTATCGAACGACTAGTTTAATTTGCCGAATCAATTTTTCGAACCGAAGCTAGGATTTAAAGTTTTTAAATCCTAGTTTTTAGTTTTTGCCTTTTAGATAGGTACCACATCATATCACTGACTGATATACAAGCAAAATGAGGATTTCCTGAATTACAGCTGAAAATCGATTCATAGATCGTAAGTCTGTTATTAGTTAGCGTGTGTGGATTTCCGTACATAATCATTGTATTATTATAAAGACATTATAGTAGATTGTTTAATTCTATTATCGCATGTTTGTAGTTTTTATTTTATTTCCTCTTAAGTGTGTATAAAACAAGTTCTTAGAATGAATGAACTTCTAGTTTCTATCAATATTATTGCAGCTGAATTTCTCATGCAACTTAAACCCCCAAGAGATCTTCCATGCTTACATCATCATATTTTCACTCTTACGTTACCTATAGAACGGACAGTGATACACAGTCCTTTCTATGCTATCATTACATCCCTTCTTAATGTTTCATTTGACCATCGAAAACTTCAAAGAGAGAACAAAAGAGTTTGTTAAATTTCACGAATTGATTGGTGAATTGCGATATGAAACACCATAGATATAACATATGTATATGCTACCACGGATCAAGTGCAGATAAAATATCTAGCGCTAGAGTAAAAATAGATGCAAATCAAAAAAAAATATATTGGCAGGTCCAATATGGCGGAAAAACAAAAGGTTATTTTTTGGTAATAATTATTAAAAAATGTAAACATTAAAAAATGTAAACATTAAAAAATATTGTTTTTATTTATAAATTGTGGCAATTACGTATAATATCGAAAGAATAATATGTTTAAAAATGGTAAAAAATATAATTTGCAACAAATGCAAAGAAGGTAAAAATAAAATTGGAAAAAATGTGAAAAACTTTTAAAAAATTAAAAAGTTAAGATGTGTGAAAAAGATAAAATTTTGAAGAATTGTTAAAAAATATATAAAAGTAAAAAGGTGTAAAAAAGTAAAAAAAAATCAAAACGTTATAAAAAGTTAAAAAATAAACAAATATAAGACAGGTAAAAATGATAAAAAAAAATAAAAATTAATAAAAAATAAAAATGAAATAAAGGGGTAAAAAAGAAAAAAAAATGGAGGTGATAAGATAAAAAGACATTGTTGAAAAATAAAATTGTTAAAAAGGGGGTAAAACGTTAAAAAACATTACAAAATTAAAAAAAAAAAAACAAATGCAGGGCAAGTGAAGAAAATTAGAAAAAAAAACAAAAAATTGAAAAAAAAAATTAAAAAATAAAAACGGTAAAAAAGGTTAAAATTAAAACAAAAAAAAAAACATCAAAGGGATTAAAAATAAAAAAACCTAAAAGGGTAAGAAAATAAATAAAAATCTTTATAAAAATTAAAAAAGTAAATTAATGCAAAGCAGGACAAAAATTGAAAAAAAGACTAAAAAACGAAAAAAAATAATAACAAAATTAAAATGTAATAAAGGGGTGAAAAAGTAAAAAATAAAGGTTATAAAAATTTAAAACAGAAGCACAAGCAGTACAAGTAAAAAAATGAAAAAAAACTAAAAAGAAATTGTTGAAAAATAAAACTAGAAAAAGGTTATAAATCAAAAACCAAGTAACTGCAGGACAATTACAGAAACTTAGAAAAACCTAAAAAATAAAAAACAAAAAAAAACTAAAAAAGATGTCAAAATTAAAAAAAAAAGAAAAAAAAATTGACCAAGATTAATCAAAATTGTAAAAAAAGAGGAAAAATGCAAAAAAATTGTTATAAAACTTTTAAAAAATTAAACAAATGCGAGCAGGTAAAAAAATGAAAAGAAATGTTAACAACCATTACAGTAGAAGCAAGATAAGAATATATAAGATAAAGAAACATAAAAGCAAATTAAAACGAGGTAGGTACAAAGTTTAGAAAAAAAAATGGTTTACAGAAATTGTAAAACAAACAAAATAAAGTAAAAACAAAATGTGAAACATTGTTAAAAAAATGAAAGGAATGTTAAAAAATATATTAAAAGATAAAAGAGATGCAAAAAACACAATTGAAAAGAAAAATTAAAAATTGAATGAGAAGTTAAATGAATTTAAGAAAAAAGAGTAGAAAGATATTAAAAACGGGTTAAAGTTAAAAAAAAAAAAAAAAGTATCTAAAGCGAGATAAAAAAATAACATTGTTAAAAAAAATTAAGAAAATTTAAAACAAATTAAGATTTGTTTAAAACAGGTTAAAAGGTTAAAAAGAAAATGTTGACTTCCAGCTTTGAAGATATAAGTTCATTATACCATCGTCATTTTTCTTGGCTGTGCTTTCCATAAATTCAGATAACCAAATAAATAAAGGAAAATATGCATGTTGGCTGACAATACGATTCTAGACTCTGCGCACAAACATCTATATCACAAAATTTCACTTTAAACTGTGCCAAAAACTTTACTTTAGCTTTTTTAGACACGCATTTATAAGAACTAACAGTAATAATAAACGAAATGGTTATTCAATATTTGCAGTGAATGGAAATATAGAATAGTATTAGGGTGTTTAAGGACTTTTCCAATGAAAAGACAAAAACCAACGCAACACATGTTTATTGAAATTGACATTTAAAAACTTTAAATCCTAACTTCAGTTCGAAAAATTGATTCCGAAAATTAACCTAATGGTTTGCTAACGACAACCAAATGTTCGCATTCAACCCTGTCGGCTTGTACTCACATTCACATTTACCATCAACTCCAGAAGAATTATATTTCAATATTTCGAATTTCTTAACCCAAACTGAATCGCCCTTCGCATCCCACACCCACAGCCCCTCCCATTTGTGCGCTTTTTCGAAGACCATACCGATTTTCCAGTGATCCTCATGGAAGGTCTTGCCGATGAACAGATTGGTATCCCATGACACCACATAACCACCTCTGACTGCATCTTTCGTCTGATAATTATAAGGATGGTCGAAATCCACGTGTTGCCAATATAATCTATTTCGTTTGGGAGTGCATAGTATCTAATATATACAAAGAGAAAGGAATTGGAAGGATTGTCTGGCATGTTTAAGATTATCTTACCTTTATGTTGGTCGTAGTGATGTTTCGCTTGTAGTATACGTAAATTGCAGTGTCGTTCTCTGGAAAAATGGTGCCCACTATAGATCCGTCATTCTGAGCTTGACCGATGTATCTGTTCGGGAGCTGCTTCTATAGCGTCGTGTGGTATTTCATTTGGTATGTAATCCCGCCAATAAACGTCATGAGTCAGAGCGTCTGATGAATTGTAATATCGTCGTGATGACGTAAAAGAACTAAAATTGTGTATACTCATAGACGCTGAATGAAGACACGGTCAGGATCAGTAGAAACGTATAAAGTATCTTGAACCACATTCTTGTCCGGAAAACTCATACGAGTAATAGTCAATTCTTACTGGAACGTTTGGAAATTTATGTGGATTATATAAGACTTCCGTCAAGGTTATCAAGACTTCGGGCATAAACCCCAGAAGTTCTTCAATATCTGGAGAAACCACTTCGTCATTTCTGTGACCAGCAAATGTAAATTTTAATCACCTGACTGACCTTCATATTTCACAGTAGCGAGAAGTATCGTTAATATAATCTGTTCTGTATTAAACCGCAATGAAGATCCAAAATATCGTTCACTTTAATAAATACGCTATTATCAGATTTTAACAGTTAATAACAGTTAAATAGAATATGCAGCGTATTCAACGTAAGTGGTTCATTAAAAGTTTATGATGTTCTATTATTTACTTATATTTGAGATTTTGGCACCATTATCTGTTTGATTGAAACTATAAATGTGAAGTAGTTTAACCAAAATATCACTCCGGTTGACCGGAAATGGATGTCAACTTTGCTAGTTTAAATAGAATACCTTTAAATGTTTGTATAGTTGGTTATTCTTTGAGTACTAAACGAGAATGTCGCTCTTCGAATAGCCGTTTCTATTAATATTGTGTT
This sequence comes from Protaetia brevitarsis, assembly GCA_004143645.1. Classification (NCBI taxonomy): domain Eukaryota; kingdom Metazoa; phylum Arthropoda; class Insecta; order Coleoptera; family Scarabaeidae; genus Protaetia; species Protaetia brevitarsis. The sequence goes on along the minus strand of RXPK01001728.1, from coordinate 43,234 downwards.
GTACAAAAGTGTAACTACGACGATATATATAAACACTGAATGAATTTGACATTAATCTCATTCAGAGCCAGCTACAAACATTTAAAGATAGGGCTAGTTAGTCTGTTTAACAAAAAGTCGCTCATAGCTCAAAATCTATTAAGGATAGGTACAGGAAATAATGATATAAAGTAATATTTCGTTCCTAATTTCAAAATTAATTACCGCGAAAATCATTCAAGTTACGCATATTCTGGGTAATAGTTTGTGTAAACGTATCTTTTGTCTAACATGGGGATTTCCAAATTTTTTTTGGCCTAGGCCGCTTGGGATTTTGTTTCCATATAAACTTCTTGCCTGCAGAATATTAAATTTTCTGAGACCTGTATATTGACGTCAAATGTGTAAATTTCATTCATTCATTTTAATATGGATCGATTATACTGGGTGAGTTTTTCATCGTGAGACAACGGAATATCTCTAAAACACTGCATCAAATCAAAAAAAAAGATCTTAATAAGATTTGTTATAATGTAGGGGGCAGAGACTTGCACGAGTAAGTAAACATGTAGTCGATTAATAACACTGGTCAACAGTGAAATTGCTTCTTAGGTGAAAGTACCCAATCCCGAATGAATTCAACGTGCTGAACACGAATATCACATTGAAAAAAGTTGATTGGCTCACGTTCCAGAGATATTGACGTTTTGTCCATTGTATAGATGCTATTGCATAATGTAATGCAATTTAGTGAGAAATTACGAAATTTTGCGTCATATTGCAAAGAAGTTAATGCAGCATTTGCTGTAAGTTTCCATTGAGAGTGTTGCGAAATTGATTGCGCAATATCAAGCAATAGCTAATTATAGTTTATTATAAATGGCCGACGTGACAATTAACTCGTGCAATGTCCGTTCATTCGCGCATATTTTTCGAAGCTCTAGCATACACAAGTGATTGCTATAGTGTAAAGTAACTAAACAGTAGCAATGCTTCGTAACTGTGTTAATAGTGCAAATAACTTCTGTTATATTTGCGGAGAAGTGACATTTGCTGCACAGAAAAAAGAACATCAGTGCAACAGTTAAGAAAGCGTATCATTTGTATTTTGGTTGCAAAATAGGCGACCAGGACAAAGACTGGGCCCCACACGTATGCTGCCCGCACTTGTGCCGTAAATCTTTCACAGTGGCTTAATGGCAAAGAAAGGCAATGCCATTTGTCTGTGCCCATGATTTGGAGGGAGCCCACCAATCACGTTGACGGACTGTTATTTCTGTATGGTACCACCAGCTTCTGGAGGCAATCACCAAGAAGAAGAATGGACAGTTGAATACCCTAACATACAACTGCTCTGCGACCTGTCTCTCATGGCGAAGGACTTTCCAATTCCAGAACCTCCTACAGAATTTTTCTATCAGTTCAGACGATGAGGATGGCCATGCGTCGGCGAGTTCTCCTCAACGTGGCAGTAAGGATATAACTTTTTCGTGGCTTTGACGAAACATCTGCACCACATAAAATTACCCAGGATGAAATGAACGATCTTGTTCGCGATTTGGATCTGTCGAAAAAGCAAGCGGAGATACTGGCCTCAAGACTTCGACAGTGGAATCTTCTGGAACAGAATGTCCGAGTGACTTCATTTCGCACTCGCCATCAGCTCTTCGAATCTTTCTTTAAGAAAGAAGAAAGCCTTGTGTTCTGCTGCGATATTGATGGTCTACTACAAGCTCTCGGTATTGCACATGATCCCCACGAATGGCGGCTGTTTATAGACGCTTCAAAACTGAGCCTAAGGCGGTTTTGTTGAATATGGGAACCAGCTTCCATCCATACCTATTGCACATGCGGTCTACATGAAGGACACTTACGGCAATCTAAAGCAGCTGCTGGAGACGATTAACTACAGCAAGTATGGCTGGCAGATATGTTCTGACCTGAAGGTAGTATCTCTGTTGATGGGTTTGCAGCAGGGATATACAAAGTACTGCTGTTTTCTTTGTCTGTGGACAGCAGAGCAATCGATTTGCACTACATCAAGAAAGACTGGCTCCGAGAGCATTTTTTTAAGCCTGGAAGAAACGATGTACAGCACCACTATTGGCACAGCCACACAAAATCATCATTCCTCCTTTACACATAAGCTCGGTCTTGTCAAAAACTTGGTAAAAGTCATGGATAAGAATGGACCAGCATTCAAGTACCTGCATGAAAAATTCCCTCGACTCAGTGAAGCCAAAATTAAAGAGGGCATCTTTGTGGGGCCTCAAATTAGACAGCTCTTCCGAGACCCCAAGTTTGAGAACTTCTTCAAGGTAAAGAAAAACAGGTTTGGGATGCATTCTATCAAGTGGCAGCAAACTTCCTGGGGAATGACAAGGCAGAAAATTACAAGTGTCTGGTTGAGGATATGTTGGCTTTGTTTCATGAATTCGGCTGCAATATGTCCTTAAAGATCCACTTTCTTGATTCCCACTTAGATTTCTTCCTGATAACTGCGGGCAGGTCAGCGATGACGGCGAACGCTTTCATCAGGACATTGCCACCATGGAGCAACGGTACCAAGGCAAATGGTCTACGTCAATGCTAGCTGACTATTGTTGGACAATCAGTAGAGATGCTCCACAAGTCTACTACAACGGCAGGCAAAAGAAGTCGAAAGCCAGAAGCAGACTAATGTTTCTTACCATGTATTATAATATTGACATAAGTACACTTTTTCTGAAATATGCGTACATTTACAGAAAACCGTAGCCAATTCAGCCTTTTTCTTAGTCATTTTCGTGTTCAGCACATTGAATTCATTAAGAAATAACTATTTTCAGCTTGGAACGATTCTTACTCGTAAGAATAGGTACCAATAATTGTGCATATATTGTGCTATTGTTGGTTATCACTTATTATAGTGGCTTGATTTTCCTAATGTATTGTATGTTTATAGTTTCTTAATAAAGTTTTCCAAATTTCGTGTTCCTGCTTTTTTATATGATATGGTTTCTGTCGAGATTAAATCATACTAGATCTATTAAACAAACGTTAGTTTTATTGCTTTCTACCAGTAAACGAATAACAATGACACTGTAAACTGCCCTAATCGCAAAACTTGAGAGAAAAAAAAAGAAAAAAGCAAGTGCCCCTCAAGGTCCGTATATACAAGGTTACCTCATAACTTTTCAGCTAATCAAGAGAAAGAGCGCGAACGCGTCATCATGTATGCTGTTTTTAATAAATAAAGTGGTGCATATATGTAAAAACAAATAGCGATTTGTACTCCCAAACTAAATATTTATTCATTATATAAAAAACGAATTTCTATTATTATGTAATAATAAATATAAGTAAATTAAGTAAAAATATTATATAAATATAACACAAAACTTAGAACTACGCACATAGAGCATGACATTAAATTAGAAACTAAGAAAAAGTAAAGTAAAATGGTAAAAAGATAACCATTATATATTATCAAACTAAATATTTATTCTTCCTAATAAAAAAGCAGTTTCTTATTATTATATAATCATAAGCATAAGTAAATTAAGCTAAAAAAATAACATTAATTTAAAAACTAAGAAAACTAAAATTAATGTTTTTTTTCCTTTGTTTCTTGGCAAATTTGCGTCCTTCAGATTTAACTTCTCTCTTTCGAGTGATTTTTTTGTTTTATTTAAATATCTATTTTTTTAAAAAATCTTAATTTAGAAAATTTTTCAATTAATGTTTTACAGTGGCGGCTCGTGAGTTATGAAAGAGAGTGGGCACAATATAAGAACTTGCCTATTTTTTGTACATAAAATTCATTCTCATATTTTTCATGCTGGAAAAGACGTCAGTGACTTTGTTGTAAAAATGCGTTCAGTCGATCTTCTGACATTGTGCTTCTCAGAAATGTTTTAATGCGTTTGAGGGTGGAAAAACATGTTTCACATACTGCTGTCGACATGGGGGTTGTACAAATAATATCCAACAGTTTAATGTTTCCGTCAAAACTTTTTTTTAAGTTGTTGTGTATTATGAACACTAAAAGCGGCAAAACACCACCTATATCTACGTCACATATGTCCTCGCGCTCGTAAATTACTGAAAGCTCACTTTTCAATTTTACTCTATCCAACATAGGATAAGATTTCACATTTTTTTATACACATAACTAACCGACGCAAAATATGACGATTTTTTTCTACACCTTCGTTGTACTTAATTTTATGTCGCAAATAAGCATTGTCTAACTATTCACGTATGTCCACTTTGCTAGAAAATTGAAATCCACGCATGCATTCATGTAAGAAAACGGAATTTTCGTGTTTCTTTGCCCTCTTTGCGATATGCTTTAAATCATTTAACCTTTGTTTATTACTGACCTCTTTCTTAAAAATTAAGCAGATAAAACAAAACAGTTTATTTGTTAGTGAACATCCGCACATCCACTCATATTTTTATTGAATACTCTATTGTAAGTTCGAGTTTTACTTGTGGAAGTGTAGGCCTTCCTTTCTCTTTAATTAAAAGTTTTTCCTCAAATGAGAGCGGGTTTTTTTTTTCAAGATTTTGCGCTCAATTAACTTCCATTATTAACAATAAACGTCACTTCAAGCCTTTGAAATCACACATGCGCGGTACGCGTTGAAAACGATGCAGTCGCAACGAATGCAAGACGTTAACTGGGGTCACGGCATTACGTACCCCGTAGCGACCGTATAAGCGCATATAGCGAAGATAAACGGAGCCGTCCGATTCATACTCCAAATAGGTACATCGGAAAGAGTGCCCCGGAACATAGTTCGCTTCGCATAGCGTTCGCATATACGCTAGCGTCTGCGGTGCGGAAGGATACTTTCATACCATCGTTATAAAAATACGTAAAAATAATAAAATAAAATAATGCACTGAATTACATGCAAATTTCTTTTATATATTTTATCAACAAGAACGTGTCTTGCAATATACTTTCAAGTTCTTTTTATTATAACAGAATACCCCAATACTAGCCTTTAAATGTAAACAAACACGGGAATAATCGCGAAGCGCGTCATCACAGCGTCAACGTATATCCACCCTCTCCTTTAACCGGGCCTCACCTTACGAGGTAACCATATGTATACGGACCTTGAGTGCCGATTTGACGATTCTGCGAGTAGTAATCATACGATGCCACGATGCCGATTGCTACTCATACCTCATATACACGATTATGCGTATTATTAGACGCATCGTTATACTCGTCAAATGCGTAAACGTACCTATACTCGCACGATGCCGTACTCACTCGTGCAGGTCTCTGGTAGGGGGCTCACTGAATGGTGCCGAACTCGATACCCCCCCCCCCTCTCCAGAGTGGAAGGGGGGACAGTTTTGTAATCTTAAATGGGAACCCCCATTTTGTATTGCAGATTCGGATTCTACGCCATCAAGTATGTAGTTTTTATTTGAAACTTTTTTTCGATTCGTAACAGATGGCGCTGTAATCGCAAAAAACATGATTGTGAACGTCTAGAAAAAATACACAAAAAAGAGAAGAAAGCAAACATTTTGTGTTTTTTTTTATTTTAACATTAAATACTACATTGCTAAATTTATTCATTTCGTCAATGTTCCTATTAATATATTTTCGTTCACAGCAAGACAATAAATTTGCTGAGCCCAATAAAACATTGTGTCAAATTATTACTGGAGATTTAAACGGCTTCTATATCAGCATTTATTTTCGATAACCTTTGTCAAACCCCAGATAATTCCTATTATAAATTTCTATTTACGATTTCGAATTTGTCATTGGTTTCGAGTTCATCGCAAGACATGTTACGGATGCTCATACATATCTTTCCACTCTTGATTTTGAGTTTACTAAGTGTTGGTATGTATATCGAATGTCTATTTTTAATCCCACTGATCCATTATAATACCTTTGTACTCCACTAGACGCTGTAAGCCCAGATTTCTATTGGAGGGACTACACTCGAGGCCAACCACCTCCTCACGATGCGTTCGAGGGGGCTCCCGGCAGATACATAGGTCAGATTCACCACATTGGAAATGAAGTTGGCACCATTTTTCCCGGAAACAATACCGCAACTATCAAATTCTTGGGTCCTACAAATTCTAAGCACGATATAAAAGTGAGTACACAGCATTCTCTACACGCTTTATGCCCAATGTTCTTTTTATCGTTATCAGATATTTTGCACTCGTCATCCTAACAGATTCTATTGGGAATATGTGGACTTCAATGCATCTCACACGACACAGATGAAGGAAGCGGTCAAAGGTGGATACCAAACGAATTTGGGCGTCTTTGATCTCTTTATAGGCAAAGTATTTCACGAGAATGAGTGGAAGATCGGAAAAGTCGTGGAGATAAAGCATCTATGGGAAGGACTTTGGGTTTGGGCTAATCCTGATTACATTCGCTTGTGGCAATTCCAACTGCTAAAGTACAATTTGACTGCTGAAAGTAGCACGGACTACGCTTGCGCACAGAGTAGCTACTCTGTTTCATAATAAACTTGGAAACCAATATATTGTTGTTGAAATAATGTCGAAAGGTGGCTTTAAAAAAAATGCCTATAGCTATTTTTCGAAGCAAAGCTCAGGTTTAAATTACTTTCGATGTATCCTGCCTTTGTAGTATAGTGGCTTCAATAAAGCATATATCACGTTATTCCTGACTTTATATTAAAAATCCTAACACTTTCATTCCGTTTAGTAAATACAGGATTTTGAATGCATTCACTGGAAATGCTCTTTCATAATTTTCCCATTTAAGACAACCACTTGAGAGTTTTATCAATCGCATTTTGGTTAACCTTTTAAATATCTTTACCCATTTACAGTTTTGAGACTGGCTATTTTCCAAGACACCGCCAATTTCGATTGATCGATCTTCAGGGCAGTGCGTCCATTTTGATTCAGAGCGGGAATTGAGAATTTTCTGCGAGCAGATCACCATGCTTCGTCAATTTGATACGGCTACTACGAAAATGCCAAGACGACAGATAGACTCCCTAAATTTGAAGTTCCGCAGCAATAGAGAGTATTCTTGCGTAACATTCTCTTTTCTCTCAGAATAAACTACTTCTCTATATATCTTGCACGTATATAGTCATTATCGCAACAAATAATTTCTTTTTCGGAATACCTACGCTTTTATCTTTCATCATCCTGAGGACAATCTGAATACATTCGTTGCAAATATTAAACAGCTATTCTTACATAATCTCCAATTTAAAGTAGCTGTTTGGGGGCCCATCATTGTTGGATTTTGACCAATGCTTTAAGTAATTTCATCGATACGTCAGATCAGTGGTTCTTAAGAGGGGCCTTTAAAAGACGTGAATCAATAGATGGCGCTGTCGGTTAAATTTATTAACACCATAACTCATTTGTAACTTGAAGACTCGTATCAACCGAGGTTAAATATCTGGGTGTTGTCTTGGACGCCAAACTGGTCTACAAATAACACCTAGAACATGTGACGAACAAAGCCATAAGGCACTTCTGGGCTTGTAGAGGTATGTTTGTTAAAACGTGGGGGCTAAAGCCTGCAATGGTGCACTGGCTGTACATGAAAGTTATAATAGTACCATCTGTAACTTACGCCTCGCTAGTCTGGTGGCATAAAGCAAATCTAAGCTATGCTATAAATGCGCTTAGTAGCATTGTTGGAACCAATCCAAGAAAAGTTCTCTTGTTGTCCAAGCTGTTTTATTGCTCATCCAAAACACTAATGGCTGAGATTTATCTTTTCCTATCAGCGCACGAGGATTTGCAAACTTGAAAATTATGGTAGGCTTTATCATGTATCTCGAAGCATTTGCACAGAATAACAGAGTTAATCTATCGCCCATTGCCTTAAAACCTGGCGGGCGTTTTGCTTCTTTCCTGATAAGTATTCGTTGGGGAATTCTTTTCCAAAATAATGGAATTTCATACTTGTTGAGGCATGTAAGCTTTTTCTTGAATGAGTATACTCAGAATCTCAGGATATTCACTAGCTGCCTGCTTGTCAGTAGATGCTGTTCTCCTTTTATATTACGTTTAAATTTATGAAACCACCCTTTATGAGCATGAAAGTCCATAGATTTAGATCCCTCGTCACCCCTTTCTCTTACAGATGTATACAGGGTGATTCTCAATATGTGTGACAAACTTTAAGCGCTGATTCCTGGGGTTATTTTGATCATAAAAGTTCTTAGGAACATATGTCTAAAATCGCTTAGTTCTAAAGTTGTACAATGTTTAATAGTAAGTTAACATAATTAATGTTTTTATTATACATTAACAAAATAATTAGTAAAAGAAAATTAACTTATACTGACTGTTGAAAATGACCGCCTCCAACTGCAATACAAGCTTCTATCCTCCGTCGTATTGACTGGCGAGTCCGTTCTAAAATACTAGGGGTATTTCGAATTGTTTGAAAAGCTGCGATAATACGATTTCTTAGTTTATCGACATTTTCAATGAGAGTCGTATAAACTAATGATTTAAGGTGACCCCAGAGAAAAAGTCCAAAGAATTTAAGTCTGGAGACCGAGGATGCCACGGTTGTGGACCTCCCCGTCCTATCCACCGATCTGGATACGTATTGTCCAAAAATTCGCGAGCAACTAAACTGAAATGCGCTGGAGCACCGTCATGCATAAAATACATTTGTAATCTTAACTGCAACGGAACTTCTTCCAGCAGTAGTGGTAGCTTCTCTTCAAGAAAATTGCGGTATACCTCGCCATTTAACCGCATCGGTAAAAAAAGTGGACCTATCGAGTGATTTCCAACAATTCCGGCCCACACATTGACAGAGAATTGATGTTGATGACGGGCATTCACTAGTTCGTGCGGATTTTCTTCGGCCCATATGTGATTATTATGAAAATTAATAATCGCGTTTCTTGAGAAAGTAGTCTCGGCGGTGAAGAATATTTGAGCCAAATAGTCAGGATTTTGTTTCCATATAAACTTCTTGCCTGCAGAATATTAAATTTTCTGAGGCCTGTATATTGACGTCAAATGTGTAAATTTCATTCATTCATTCTAATATGGATCGATTATACTAGGTGAGTTTTTCATCGTGAGACAACGGAATATCTCTAAAACACTGCATCAAATAAAAAAAAGATCTTAATAAGATTTGTTATAATGTAGGGGGCTCACTGAATGGTGCCGAACTCGATACCCCCCCTTCCCCCCTCTCCAGAGTGGGAGGGGGACAGCTTTGTAATCTTAAATGGGAACCCCCATTTTGTATTGCAGATTCGGATTCTACGCCATCAAGTATGTAGTTTTTGTTTGAAACTTTTTTTCGATTCGTAACAGATGGCGCTGTAATGGCAAAAAACATGATTGTGAACGTCTAGAAAAAATACACAAAAAAGAGAAGAAAGCAAACATTTTGTGTTTTTTTTATTTTAACATTAAATACTACATTGCTAAATTTATTAATGTTCCTATTAATATATTTTTGTTTACAGCAAGATAATAAATTTGCTGAGGCCAATAAAACATTGTGTCAAATTATTACTGGAGATTTAAACGGCTTCTATATCAGCATTTATTTTCGATAACCTTTGTCAAACCCCAGATAATCCCTATTATAAATTTCTATTTACGATTTAGAATTTGTCATTGGTTTCGAGTTCATCGCAAGACATGTTACGGATGCTCATACATATCTTTCCACTCTTGATTTTGAGTTTACTAAGTGTAGGTATGTATATCGAATGTCTATTTTTAATCCCACTGATCCGTTATAATACCTTTGCACTCCACCAGACTCTGTAAGCCCAGATTTCTATTGGAGGGACTACATTCGGGGCGATTTACCTCCTCACGATGCGTTCGAAGGGGCTCCCGGCAGATACATTGGTCAAATTTACTACTATGGAAATGAAGTTGGCACCATTTTTCCCGAAAACAATATCACACCTATCAGATTCATGGGTCCTACAGATTCTAGGCACGATATAAAAGTGAGTACACAGCATTCTCTACACGCTTCGTGCCCAATGTTCTTTTTCTCTTTATCAGATATTTTGCACTCGTCATCCCAACAGATTCTATTGGGAATACGTGGACTTCAATGCATCTCACACGACACAGATGAAGGAAGCGGTCAAAGGTGGATACCAACCGAATATAGGCATTCTCTTTATAGGCAAAATATTTCACGGGAATGAGTGGAAGATCGGAAAAGTCGTGGAGATAAAGCATCGATGGGAAGGACTTTATGTTTGGGCTAATCTCGATTACGTTCGCTTGTGGCAATTCCAACTGCTGAAGTACAATTTGACTGCTGAAAGTAGCACGGACTACGCTTGCGCGCAGAGCAGCTACTCTGTTTAATAATAAACTTTGTAACCAATATATTGTTGTTGACATAATGTCGAAAGGTGGCTTTAAAAAAAATGCTTTTTCGAAGCAAAGCTCAGGTTTCAATTACTTTTCGATGTATCCTGCCTTTGTAGTATAGTGGCTTTAATAAACAAATATCAAGTTATTACTGAATGTATTGGAAGTATTCTTTGCAACGTTTCTTTTTCTTTGTTCAACATCGTTTTTAGTTGTTCTTTCATCTAATCAGATTCCTTTCGTACCGACGTACTCAAGGTCGGAGAGTCACGTGGTGCGCAAAGGAGAGACCCGCTAAGGCAGGCTGAGTCAACACGTATTTTTCATGAGTGCTCCGTAAAAAAATAAAAAGAAACTTTCTTAGTATGATCTGGGGGCCAGTTATGTTATTGTTGTGAATTGTTAATCTCCATTTTATCGCTGGGGGTAATTTGTATCGTGTGGTCATCGTCTGCGAAGATTATTCATCACCACAACACCTTTCGAGGGATCTCTCTTCATACGTGAGGATTTCCCTCAGTGTTGACCGGCTGCGTCAGGACTGGAATCGTTCCACTACTCCGAAGAAATTTAACTTAAGGCCAGATAATTTTTCTTTTTTATTTACTTTATCTAACATCTTATTTGCGATAACCGTTTTGATTAGTATTCTTATCCTGATATATCGTCGTTTATTTATGAAAGTTATCGCCGCCGTTTTGACATTATTGTTCTGGTTACGTCACTACGTCGAGTACGAGGGATTGCTTATTGTTTACAATTTTATTATTCACGAATATTAAACGTATCAAGCAAACTCCAAAACCTCCACCATCTGAAGAAGGCGAATAAGTCGAAACCGGTAGTGCGGAAAAGGTTTCATTGTCAAATGCAGTGAATAAAATAAAATAATAATGGGAAGTACTTTTTCTACACATTTTTTCCAAAGTGACTAACCCAATTACGGACATAATAATATAGTCGAGTCGTTTCAATATCGTGCAAAACCCTATATCTATTACTAACTAAATTTCCTTCATCACTTTTAGAAAAAAAAAAAAAAAAAAAAAAAAAAACGCAATGACCCCAGATATAGCGAACTGGGAGTTCCCTATAGTTGACCGATTCAACTTTCAGTATAATATTAAATGTCGGTAAGAGCTATTGAAAAAAGTGGGTGATACAAGCCGTTATTTTTAGATAGTACATATCTATTAGAAGAATCGGTTTTCTGTTAATATTTTTTGTTTTCTAACTGAGATAATGAGTCAGCCCCAAAAAAAAGTGTTTAAGAAGAATTGAGTGATATGACGATACGACTGTTTATTTTCGATAACCTTCGCTGCGCTCCAGAAGAAGTATATAGTTCCCGGCTGCAATTTATATATTTATTCGCTATTCGATTTGAGTTCATCTTGCCCACGTCAAAGATGTCTCTCCTTATGTTTTTAGTCTTGGTTTCAAGATTGCTATAGAAGGAGCTCCGGGGAGGTACATAAGCCGAGTACACCACGCCAAAGGGGATTTAGTCGGCACTATTATACCACCCAGTAAAATTGCGATCACCGAACAAAATGGCCGTCAATATATTACGGAAAACATACTAGTGAGTTGGTGACATCTTAAGGACTTTTTTTGGTACCCTCCACTTCGCTTATCTTTTCCAGATATTATGCAGTCCCCAAACCGATAGATTCTATTGGGAATACGTGGATTTCACCAAACCTCAGGTGCAACAGATAAAAACGTCGTCAGGGGCGGTTATCAAGCGAATTTGGATTTGGACCTGTTCATAGGAAAAGCTATGCATGAAGGCGAATGGAAGATAGGAAAGACGCCTGCGATGACGAGTCAATATGCCGGATTATGGATTTGGAATACAAATGGGGATGCTGTCAATTTGAAAAAGTCCCATCTCTTGAAGTATAATACTACAGCGATTGTGAGTGAAGATGGGTGCATACCTGCCTATATGCGTAATAGGGGACGCTGTTAAATAATCGACTTGAAATATATATATCTTGCACGTGTATAGTCATTGTTATAATGAATAAAATTTCTTTCGGAATTCTTATGCTTTCATCCTTCATCTTCCCTAGGATAATCATTGCGAATATTGAACAGCTATTCTTACAGAAACTCCAATTTGAAGTAGGTACTTGGGGGTTCATCATGTTCAGATTTTGATCAATGCTTTAAGCAATCTCTTTAAAAGGCGTGAATCAATAGATGGGGCTGTCAGTTAAATTTATAAACAACATAGCTCATTTGTAACTTGTAGGCTCGTATCAATCGAGGTTAAATATCTACGTGTTGTATTGGATGCCAAACGGCTGTACAAATCACACCTAGAACATATAACGAACAAAGCCATAAGGAACTTCTGGGCTTGTAGAGGTATGTTTGGTAAAACGTGGGGGTTAAAGCCTGCAATGGTACATTGGCTGTACATGAAAGTTATAATAGTACCCTCTGTAACTTACGCCTCGCTAGTCTGGTGGCATAAAGCAAATCTAAGCTATGCTATAAATGCGCTTAGTAAAGTCCAAAGGATTGCCTGTTTGGGCATCACTGGAGCTATGTCCTCAACGCCGACGGCTGCTATGGAGACTGTTGTGGTCTGAAGCAACCCTAAGGGCTTACATAACAAAATGTAGTAGCGCCAGCAAGCTGCTGTTCTTAGATTCAGAACCGACGTCTGGTAGCTCATATGGCAGCATCAAAACGTTCGTCAGATTCCAACTTGCTACTAGGCACTGCTCCTTTGGGATGGACTCTCCAGCGCAAAACACTGTAAATCTCTAGGGCTTCATCCGAATGAGGAAAGACTCCATCAGGCAGTCTTTATAAGCAGGCACAGATTCAGATTGCTCTCAGAAATCTTAACAGGGCACTGTGCACTAAATAAATCCATGCATTGGCCAGTTCATTTTGCAACTAATATACTAATTTTAGCCTGATATTTGGCCCTCTCCCCAAGTTGGTATTTCTAAGGGCTCTTTATTGTATCCTTCGTTGAGTAGATCATATTATTAATAATTTTTTGTGCTAAGATATAAAGGTCATCTAGAGATTTGTTTAACGTATTTTCGTCCCAAGCGAGATAATAAAGTTGGTTAGGCTATTAATTACCCAAAAAAAAAAAGAAAAGCATCGCAATGAATGCCTTGTTTATTGGAGATATGGTTGTATCTCCGATCCCCTTCTGCAATGCGTTTATTTTTGATAACCTTTGCCGAACTCCAGATAATCCATATAAATTCTAACTTATGATTTAGGAATTGACATTCGGTTCGAGTTTGTCGCAGAAATGTCGTCCAACCTTCTCCACGTCTTTGTACTCTTGATTTTGAGTTTACTGACTGTTGGTATGTATGTATATCTAAAATCTAATTTTAATTCCAACGATCCATCCACATCTTTGCACCCCGCCAGCTGCTATAATCCAAGATTTCTATTGGCGAGACTATATTCCGGGTGATATACCGAGCGATGCGTTAGAGGGCGCGCCAGGCAGATACATCGGTCAAGTCTATCACAATGAAGGGAACGTTGTCGCCACCATTTTTCCCTACAACAATACCGCAATCACAGATTGGGCTGGTGGTGTTACTTACAGGGAAAATATAAAAGTTAGTTGACAACATCCTGTTGAACTATTTATTTGTCTGTTTCTTCATTTCCCTTGTTTCTTTTTTTTTTTTGTAGATATTATGCACCCGACAACCTCGTAGGTTCTATTGGGAATACGTGGACTTCACCAATCCTAACGGACAAGAGATGAAGAACGCCGTTAAAGGTGGTTATCAAATGCATTTGGACACCTTTGTTCTCTACATAGGTAAAGCTTCGCACCAGGGCGAATGGAAGATCGGCAAAGCTGTACAGGTGGGAAGCGTGGCGCAAGGCCTTCATATTTGGCATGCAGTTCTTATGCCCAAGTTCTATTTGTTAAAGTATAATTCTACTGTAGTGTGATGTGCGCAATAAGAGATTAACTTGCTGCTAATGTTCAGGCAATTTCAAAATATATGAATGAAAATATAAGTCATGTATATTAGATTTTAGATCTAACCTATCATTTGAAGCACAAATGAAATTTAAACTGCATACTATGTATATTCCTCTTTAATAAACAAATATCGCATTTTTCACGACTGCTCATTGAAAACGTTTCTTAAATCCTAACACCTTTATTTCCTTCAATAATAACACTGGGCAACAAAATTTCAAATTTATTTTGTCCCAATGAATTAAAGTAGGTACTCTTTACACTTATTTCATATATGTTTTCAGAATTTTTTACGCACATTCTTAGTCGCGTCGCCTGCAATTTTGTTACGCGATGAGAGCCCAATTTTCTAAGTAATATAGTTTTTACCGACGAAGCTACTTTTTGCCTGAACGGAACATTTCATGGTCATAATAGCAGGTACTGGAAATTTTCTCATTGGGCTCGAGCCTCCCATAGGTCTTCAAGGCAAAGTGAATGTTTGGATGGGAATAGTCGGACGGTATTTCCTTTAAGCCTTACCTTTTGGAAGGAAACTATATTGCAGCACCACACCTAGATTTACTGAGATTCGATGTAGTTATGTTTCCAAAAACCTCAACTCAAATAGGTAGAAAATATTGTAGAAAGTATTAAGAAAGCTGTGTTGACGACGTAGTTAAGTCGAGGCAATTGCCAAACGAGACGGCTGTATGTATCGACAATCATACCGACCACGCCAAGACCACACCCAGAGCCGAAGAACCGCCAAAATCGCCTAGTTTATATGTTTATTACATAATTTATATATCCTAAATTATAATTTTATTTAAATTTTATAATTTCAATCAGTCAGTAACATTTCAAATTCATTCATTATCTATTTACCACTAATTCATGTGTAATGTTTCTATTATATTTTATTTAACTGTACTACTGCAAGCAAAAAAGATGAGCTTGGTGAAGACATCCAGAACAAACTAGTTTGTTTAATTATCAAAGAAATGAGAACTTGTCATGTTTCGCGACATTCTCTATATTAATGTTAACCCCGATAACCTTTGCTGAACCGCAGATAATCTCTGTAATTTCCGACTTGCGATTTATTACTCAGTCTGCAGTTCGATTCCGTCGCAGAAATGTCGTTCAAGCTGCTCCATACGTTTTCATTATTGATTCTGGCCGCATTAAGTGTTGGTACGTGTAGCAAATGTTGAAATGTAATCCTAGCGAATCATCACGATATTATTTCACTCCGCCAGGTGCTGTAGTTCAAGATTTCTATTGGAGGGACTACATCCCGGGTGATATACCGTACGATGCGATACGCGCCGCTCCCGGAAGGTATATCGGACAAGTTAATTACAAAGGAAAAGGAAATATTGTGGGCACCATTTTTCCTCACATTCATACCGCAACTATCGAACATGCAGGTCGTCAGGATATTAAGAAGAACATAAAAGTGAGTTGCTAAACAAAAATACGAATTATTTTATTTCTGCTAATAACTGTAATAAACTACCTTTCAAGATCTGATATCGACACATCGAATTTGCATAATATTAATAATAATAATAATAATAATTTGTTAATTCCTTACTGGAAAAAGTTTGCAATCTTTGCATATTCACCGTCCTACTGGAATTTCAAGATTTGTTATCGACATAGGTCGATGCATAGCTCCGAATCTATATGCTCCTCTCTGGCTTAATTGGTAGAGCGTTCGTCCGGTAAACTTTATTGATAAATATTCCTTGGGGCATTCTTTTCCAAAATAGTGCAGTTTCATACTTGTTGAGGCGTGTAAGCTTTTTCTTGAATGAGTATACCCAGAAGGATCTCAGGATATTCACTAGCTGCCTCCTTGTCGGTAGATGCTTGTTCTCCTTTTATATTACGTTTAAATTTATGAAACCAGCCTTTACGAGCATGAAAGTCCATAGATCTCTTACAGATGTATACAGCGTGATTCTCAATATATGCGACAAACTTTAAGCGCTGATTCCTTTATTTTGATCATAAAAGTTCCAAAATCACTTAGTTCTAAAGTTGTACAATGTTTAATAGTAAGTTAACATATAATTAATGTTTTATTATAATTACAAAATAATTAGTAAAACAACATTAACTTATACTAACTGTTGAACATGACCGCTCCCAACGTGCATACAAGCTTCTATCCTCCGTCGTAGTTTGACTGGCGAGTCGGTTCTAAAATACCAGGGTGTATTTCGAATTGTTTGAAAAGCTGCGATAATACGATTTCTCAGTTCATCGACTTTTCAACTGGGAGTCGTATAAACTAAATGATTTAAGGCGACCCCAGGAAAAAGTCAAAGAATTTAAGGTCTGGAGACGAGGAGGCACGGTTGTGGACCTCCCGTCCTATCCACCGATCTGGATTATACGTATTGTCCAAAAACTCGGGAGCAACTAAACTAAAATGCGTTGGAGCACCGTCATGTATAAAATACATTTGTAATCTTAATTGCAACGGAACTTCTTCCAGCAGTAGGGGTAGCTCCTCTTCAAGAAAACTGCGGTATACCTCGCCATTTAACCGCATCGGTAAAAAATGTGGAACCTATCAAGTGATCTCCAACAATTCCGGCCCACACATTGACAGAGAATTGATGTTGATGACGGGCAATCACTAGTTCGTGCGGATTTTCTTCGGCCCGTATGTGATTATTATGAAAATTAATAATCGCGTTTCTAGAGAAAGTAGCCTCGTCGGTGAAGAATATTTGAGCTAAATAGTCAGGTTTTTGTGCGATTTTGTGTTGCATCCATTGACAAAAAGCCACTCTTTGCGGAAAATCTGCCGGCAAAAGTGCCTGCACCCGTTGAATGTGATATGGATAGAACAGTTGATCTTTCAATATGCTCCAAACTGTTGTGGTCTGACTAATGTTTAAAGCAAACGCAATTTTTCTGGTGCTTGTAGTAGGATGTTCCTCAATTTCATTTAGTACCATTTTTTCAACTTGTGGAGTTCTCACTGTAGATGGGTGCCCGTTATCAGTCGTCCGTTTTTTTTTTAAATTTCTCGTTTCACTAAGACGTTGGTGAAGACGGGCAAATATTGAATGATGCGGGATGATATGGTTCGGGTATCGTTCTTCATAAAGACGTCTAGCAGCACGCGAATTTCCATTGGCAAGATCGTAAACGAAATGCATATCACACATCTCAGCATTCGTGTAATTCATTTTAGAAACTGGCAATAAACTGAATGAATACACTGACAACTATTGACAAATATTGAAATGACAAATAAACAATTCCCTCTCAACGCAATAGTTTTTGAAGAACCAACTGTGATATTATATCGTGTTAGTCATAGTTCATAATTTATTATTAAACCAAACCGTTTTGGATATATATCTACTCATATGAACTTTTATGATCAAAATAACCTCAGGAATCAGCTTTTAAAGTTTGTCGCATATATTGAGAATCACCCTGTATAATGACATACCTTTCTCTTGTATCATGTTTGAATCTACACGACTACATTTTTATAATAGTCTGGTACCCATAAAAAATAGCACTGTCTGTACGGGATAGTTCAGGTCTCAGAGTTGGTGTAAAGTTTTTGCAGCAATTGGTGTAGCCAATAAAATCCCAACACGTTGTAGAATATAAAGAATGAATGTATAACCGGCGCGAGTTACAACCAGACTCAGAATTTATTTTAAAATTTACCACAATAAACAACGTTAGATTTAAAATCCTAAGTGTTTTTTTTCCACAGCCGTAAGAAAAGCCTTGTTCAGAAAACACTAACACACATTGAAATAAAAATAAACGCGAATGTGGAAATCAAACAAAGTAGTAATATAAGGACAACTAACACCAACGAAGAAATTTGAAATTTGAAAGATAATCTAAGCAGACTGTCCACCTGCCCAACTCGTCGACTATCTGTTTAAAGAGGCGGCACATCCCACCTGGCTGGGTGTCTAGTGGTGGAGGTACCAGATGTAACTTTAGACTTCCATACCAAATCATAATATGAAACTCTATGCCAGAACTCTCAGAGCTATACCAGAATGACTTCTTCCCAATATACCCAATTCGTTCTATTTCAGATACTATGCAGTCCGCAACCTGAAAGATTCTATTGGGAATACGTGGATTTCACTAAACCACACGAGCAACAGATGAAGGAGGCCATCAAAGGTGGTTATTTCGAGGACTTGGACGTGAATCTTTTCATAGGCAAGGCCGTGCATGAGAGCGAATGGAAGATCGGAAAAGTGCACCCAATAGCGACTCAGCACGAGGGATTATGGATTTGGAATGTGAATAGGGCATCGGTTAATTTGAAGGGATTCCATCTCTTGAAGTATAATTCAACTATAGTTGGACCTGATGGTGAGATCGTATTCCAGAGTAGATAGTCGTCATTTGAGTATGTAGATGTGCAACAAGTAAGCTATTTTTGAAAATAAAACGCTTAAATAAAATCTGTTTTTTTGTTTTAAGAGCACGCTTCTTCAAAATCGATTTTTTACTCAGTATTCATCAGATCTCGAAGTTTTTTCTTTTCCAAACCGCCCCAGTGACCAATTATATTTATTTCATATTTTATAAATATTTAAAAAATATTAAATCTTTCTTGAATATTAGTTATATTAATATAATATGCATAAAATATATTAGGAAAACATTTAAAAAATATATATGTTATGTAGCATTATAAATTTTATTGCAAATGTTTTCTCAATATATTTTTCATAACTCTGCAAGAATATTTTGCTTTGTATTTCTGTAAATATTTATTTCATATAAAAAAAAAAACATTGAATTTTTGCTTTTGTACATTTGGTGCGTAGGACGAATAATATAAAATGGGTAAAATATGCATACATATTAAGTAGGTATGTACCTATTTAAAATGATAGTTTAATGATTAAATTAGATAATATATATCTAATATGATTTAATTAGTATCTAAGTTGAGCGCTGTAACTTTTCAATTAATATATCTGCGTTTGTATTAATATTATTTGTAATATTTGTAAGTTGCGAACGTCAACACAACACCTCTATTCATTATCGGTGCGGTGTTATATGATTTAGTATTGCTTATGCGTCTATGGATTAGATACATAGAATGCATACGCGCACGTGCGTATCATCAACGTTTTCATTCGTTTGTCCGTTACGTGTTATAGTTTATAATAGTATACGATTAGGGCAGATTAGGGTTAACTGTGTAATTAATTGTTGCGGGGTGTGTTTTAGTTTTTGTGGTGACTACGAGGTAAGCAAAACTTTGAACATGTCATGGCATTTATAAGATAATTGGAATGCTCAATATCGCTATGTACAGAAATCGTTTAATACTGATCTACCAGATAAATTGCTAGTTGATTTGCTTAAGAGATTCATCTCGGTAGATAAGCGTCATAACCTCAAATAGAGGTTAGAATACGTTGTGTTGTTTTATGTTTGTACGTAGAATGTTTCAAATATTATGAAATAAAGTAAAATAGTATCGTAAGTATTAGAATGTAGCTACCACTCCAATTATTGTAAATGCTCCAAATGTATTAGTAGGTATTGATAATGTTGTACGATGTTTTATTCATGGTATGATCTAATACAATTGGCATTGTTTTAGAAGCCACAAGGAAACGCCATGAGAGCGCCACTACCGAAGATATGAAAAAAGCCATAGGGTTGTACCTGGCACCAGCCAAGGCTAGACTTAAAAATGAGTATTTTTCATTTTTATTGGCTTATATTCAAATAAAATGACAATAAATACGTTTGTTTTTTATTTAGAACACTTCAATTAAAAAATAGTGGTTAATTTGATAAACCTTCAGTATGCCTTAAAAGATGCCAGAATTATTGATTATAAACTTGTATGGTGAGTGTGAAAAAACAAGTTCTTGCCTTTTAGACAACTCTATGTATGTTTCAACTTTTCGTTATCGACGTTATACATTCTAAATAACCAAGAACAATTTTAGTTCATTTTGACAAATTAAATAGATTGCATTAGAAATCTCAATTTTCATATAAATATTTTAGTAGAAAAAATATAGCGCTTACATTAATTTTAAAATATGGAATAAAATATTTTAATTGAATATTTTATCTATATTTAGAAAAAAATATGAAAAATATATTCAAAAACCTCTCACGAAAAATATTTATAAAATATATTTCTAAAAATATCTATGTAATATTTCTGGCTGTTAGGGCGTAATCTCTTTTCACAAATACAAATCCCGATAATATAATGCACCCCGATCATATTATTAATCGAACAGGACGTTTTAATTACTCATACAAACAAAAAAGGATACGCATGAATTGGGACTTGATGCAGGTAGGATTAAATAATCCGTGCGTATCCTGAGCACCTTCTTCGTTCTCCTGATCCTCACAATCGACGAAAACTATGTTCACTATATCGTTACCGATGTGTCGCTTCCTTTCTACTTGCTGCTTGTTATCTCTGGAGTAGGGTAGGAGTGTGGAGACGTGAAACATTATCTCGTGACCCTCGTAGACGGTGTAGACTGAATATTTTCCAGTCATGTCGCCTGAAAGGTTAAAAATTGGGGGAAGCTGTCAAAATATCGCACCCAAGTACTAGATAGGTACAATATGATCAATTAAATTTACCCACTAGCAGGCTGTGGTGTCATTTAATCAAAATATCAATGCTGGTAGTGACAAATAAAATACAATCTGTCCTTTGTACTGACATTCAAAAACGTTTACAATAAAACATAAAGTTTCTATTATCGAATCATACTTAAGAAATGCAGTAAAATTAGAATATACTAAAATGATTAAAATTTTCGAACATTATAATATTATATTACTACAATTATAAGTATGACAAAAAAAGGTAAATCTAGCAACATTGCACAGATCAAATCTGGAATCTCCGTAACCTAAAATAGGCATATCTGAAGTTTTGTATACAGGGTATTTCACGTAACAGGTTCATTAAAAGTTTGATGTTCTATTATTTACTTATATTTGAGATTTTGGCACCAGTATCTGTTCGATTGGAACTATAAATGTAAAATACCTTAACCAAAATATCACTTCCGGTTGACCGGAAATGGATGTCAACTTTCTTATTTTAAATAGAATGATATAATTTTTTATTTATTTTTGGATTCTACAATTATAAATACGTCAGTTTCTATTAGCTATTCCTATAGCTACATGTTGCCGTTTTTGAGTTATTTAAGTTTTTCTTTTTTTTTTAGTCAAAATCATTGCATCATTGAGAAATTAATATCTCGGTTAATATTGCAAGTAGAGACTCCAAATTTGCTATGTTATGAATGTAGACATAACTCTAAGAAACAGTAAGCACACTTTGCATTCTAACATACAGGGTGTTCAAAACTGAGGAATAAAGTGACATATTTTCAAATGCAGAAAACTCATTTTTTTTAAATAGAACACCCTGTATTTTAATTCGGAATTAGAAAGTGAATATCATCCCCTATCGCTTTATATCAGCATTCCGGATACCTATCTTTAATAGATTTTGAGATATGAACGACTTTTTGTTAAACAGACTAAGTAGCCCTATCTTTGCGTGTTTGTAGCTGGCTCTGAAAGGAATTAATGTCAAATTCATTGACTAACCAAAAGTGTTTATGTATATCATTGTAATTACACTTTCGTACAACGCAATATTAATAGAAATGACTATTCGAACAGACATTCTTGTATGGTTACTCAAAAATAATACATGAATTTGACGTGAATCCATTTCAGAGCCAGCTACAAACATTTAAAGATAGGCTACTTAGTCTGTTTAACAAAAGTCGCTCATATCTCAAAATCTATTAAAGATAGGTATAGGGAATGCTCATATAAAGTGATAGGGGATGATATTTATTTCCTATTCTAATTAAAATACAGGGTGTTCTATTTAAAAAAATGAGTTTTCCGCATTGAAAATATGTCACTTTGTTCCTCAGTTTTGAACACCCTGTATGTTAGAATGTAAAGTGTGCTTACCGTTTCTTAGAGTAATATCTATATTCATAACATAGCAAATTTGGAGTCTCCACTTGCAGTATTAACCGAGATATTAATTTCTCAATGATGCAATGATTATGACTAAAAAAAAAGAAAAACTTAAATAACTCAAAAACGGCAACATGTAGCTATAGGAATAGCTAATGAAAAACTGACGTATTTATAGTTGTAGAATCCAAAAATGAATAAAAAATTATATCATTCTATTATAAATAACAAAGTTGACATCCATTTCGGTCAACGGGAAGTGATATTTTGGTTAAGGTATTTTGCATTTATAGTTCCAATCGAACAGATACTGGTGCCAAATCTCAATATAATGTAATAATAGAATATCATAAAGCTTTTAACTAACCAGTTACGTGGAATACCCTGTATTTCTAACTATCCATATATGAGAAAATTAGACGTTTGTATACGTTTTTTAAACACTGTTCATAGTCTTATAATCATTTTTTAAGGAATGAGATGTAACCATTTGGCTTTTTATTTCTTAACAGTGATTAAAAAACCTTATGCGCGCGTATTCAAAAAAAAAATTATTTAGAAAGAAAAATAACAATCAACATGTTTTTATTAACATAATGCTTTTTTCATTAAATGCATTTAATAAATATATCAACATCTTTAACATTTCTTTCTCTATTCTAAACTAAATATGTCTAGGTTATGTAAAATAATTTACGTTAACTAGAAAAGGTTATTATTTTTATTCTTTTAATATAATTAACAAGCTTCTAAATGCATTTTAATCACCTATTTTATATAACAATTTTTCACACCAAGTAATATAATTCAAGCAAGTTCTTCGATAAAAAAAAAAATCAACATAAAATCTTCACCGTACGTCATTTTAGATATTAATCGCTAAAAATAAATTCCATTCACCGTTGCAAAACGACCCGGTTTCAATACAGAAAGTCTACCCCCTTATTTCATTTACTTAATTCAATCATTACCGTAAAAATAGCGAGACAAAGGTTAGGTTTGTTGTACGTTGCGTGTCAATTTTAATTATATTAATTATTCGTGTTTACAACACGCGGCACTGCATTGCAACTGATCCTGATTTAGATAAGTGTCGGCCAGTTGCTGGTGTTTTTTTTTTCTTACGTGATTGCACGCGAAGTTCAAGAGAAAATATTGAAATTCTATTTTAGGAAAGCGTGGGGTATCAAAGTGTGAAAAAAGAGCTGTTTTAAACACTTACCTTTTACGTCTAAACCGCCTCTGTAGTTTGTCCCATCCTCTGAGACGTATTTTTTCCCCTAATAACTGAAGAAATTGGTCAAATCTTTCGCTACCAGTTTCTGCAAAACGATAATCACATCACTAGAATTACATATCATCACATAGGCATAATGTAAATTTGTTTATATCGAAGGATCAAAGTGCATTATAATAAACTGTCACTTTCATTTCAATCAAGTTAGAACAATTAGCGCCACCTTTCGTTAAAGCTATTTAAACTGGAGAAATTATAAATACATATTTTAACATCGGTTTCTGCAAAAACGATTCACGAATCGCCAAAATAAATAAATAAAATAAAATAAATATAAAAATCAAAATAAAACTGTATAAAAATAAATCAAAACAGAATAATTAGCGCCATCTTCCGTTAAGGCGATTCAAACTGTCAACTGTCAAAATTATTTATTTCCTATCGCTGACTTTCAATTTTAATTATCGGAAACAAAAGTTTTAACATACGTTGTCTAATATAGTTAATATTCATCATCTATCGGTAGTTTGTCCCTGTTTCATGTAGATGACACCGAACTTGAAATTCACAGAACCTTCTTGTTCTTCCAACAAGAGCAGATCCTTCTGTATGTCGGGCGAGAAGATCTCTTTGGGACCCTTTTCGATCTTGTCGGTGTTGGGGAAGTTGGAGAGAGATCTGCTTTACGGACAGGAGCTTGTTTTGATTGTACGGTAGCGAAATTTTGTGAGCCCCCTGAATCGTTTCAATTAACAAGGTGTAAGAAAAGGCACAGTCAACAGTGTTGGTGTTGAAATATTCGAACAAAGCTGACTGTAGGCGATATGAAAAGGTGAAGAAATGGGATATTAAATATTGAGTTAAGAGAAAATCAGTGCGTGGGAAGTGAGATAAAGTTTAATGTGTCAATTTGGAGATATAACCTAAAATTTTATATTCTAAGCATGATTCGTTATGAATAAGGTGAGTTTATTTAATTTATCGTAAGAAAAAGTTGTTTTAACTGGAATATTATAAAATACATCATTTCTCCACATTTCTTCCTTTTTAAATGCAATAATAAACTCGGCATTTATCTTACCGTTTTCCTAAATAAAATCGCGCGATACAGCGGTACACATTGATTGCTATTTTCATTAACGACGACACTCAAGAAGAACGGTATCTTGTCCCCGTCGATTCCCACGTAATTCTGATGCACTGAAACACACAAAACAGAAAACGTATCGCAAATTAACTTTATTTTGATTTCCTTAGCGTCTAGAGTTTTAGCTCCGACATCTCTGCTTGATAGTTTTTCGATCCGTTTAACCTTTAACGTTTCGGATTATAAAACACGATCTCGTTCATGTTGTATATACTCTATACGAGTTGCGTCGACGTCATTCCCGATCTAGTGGCAATTAACTGAAGGGGAAATTGGCGTAATAAAGGGTTTCTTTGAGAGTCGACGTCGAAGAACGAGTATTAGGGTCGCGTTTTTTAAGTATATACCTCGTGAAAATAATGGTTTTTATCTTCGCTAATAAAAAGCAGTGTTATATTTTCTCTGGAAATGTCCAGTTAAATTAAGTTGGCGTTAAATTAGAGGTTAGGTTTTATGTAGTTGTATTTTGACAGTTGTTAATATGTCAAATTTTCGTTTAAAATTTGGGGTTCAAGTAAATCAACATCTACTGTTTGCATTGAAGTTGGCTAAGATAATACACGGTGTTTTTGAAATAGGAGATGAAATTTGACAAGATGTTAGAGGATGATAAACCAGAAACCAAAAATTTCTTTATAAACTTTTTCGTTTGATTACATCAGCCGTTCGAGAACACGAGGTAAATTTATGATTTGCAATTATTTCGTTGTTACGACATTTCAGATTTAAATATGTTTATTTCGTAACGAGAGTTCAAAATGGGCTCCATTTTCAACAGTTGTTATGAACTTCGAAACTATGTAGTAGTGATATAACTGTAAGTTGAAAATTTACCTTTTCTTCAGTAATGTGGCGAGTTACAAAAAAGTTTATTAAGATTTTTTTTTGTTCAGTTTTTCATACATTAAATTGTATGCTCGGTTTCAAAACCAACCTGTATTTATATTACAATTTTTATTTTATTACGTGTCTGTTAGATTAGAGATGCAATAAAATTCCACTTAAAGTAATTCATCTTAGTGCCCTTGAGTTAAACATCTTTTCCCATTACAAAGATAGACATCTTGACACCCAGAATTTGATTCTCCAAACATGTCTTGGCAATTACATACGTATGAATTATGAATTATAAGAAAGGCTCTGCTCCGATAAAATATAAATATCAAAAATTAGCTCAATCGATGCCACCCCATTCGAGATATAAGCATAAGGGTGAAAAAATTCAATATTTTTTTCTCAGGATAACTTAAGCTATCACGTTCAAAAAAATTATGTAAGTAAACACTGATTATGGGCATTCTATAAAAAATCAAGAACTAATTCCCTCCACTCAATTCAAAGTTATTATTATTTTCCCCTTTTTAGGGGTGGTTTTTTTGAGTTTGGTTCAAGGTGCCAAAATTGGCTTTTTATTATATTAGACCGTATGCATTTAGGTTTATTATATGTTTTTTTTCAGTTTTTTTTTTGTGTGGTAGAACATGTAAATAAAAAATAAAATCTCTTTGAATGATCTTAGTAAGGACAATTTGTTATTGGTTATTTTAGGGTTAAAACAATTGTTCATCCATTAATTTCAGGATTATCTGTATATATGTTTCAGCCCTAGTAGTTGTAAAAGTATCGAAATATAAAAAAGAAAATTATAACAACAAAATAATATTTATTTACGTACACGTAGTTGAAAGTTATTGTTATTTTCCCTTTTTGAAGGGCGGTTTTTTTTAGCTGAGTTTAATGTGTCAATCCGATTTTTTGTTATATAGTAATGTATGTATTTGGGTTCATTATATATTTTTTTAGATTCTCTTTCTGTGTGGTAGAATATGCAAATAAAAAAGGAAAATCATCGAGCGGTTTCAGGATTATTTATATGTTGTACATTTCAGCCCTAGTAGTTATGAAAGCACTGAGCTATAAAAAATAGTTCTGTAAGAATAAATGATAATAAGTAATATATTATTATATAATATATTATCTGTTGTTATTTATATTAAGATATATGTATTCATAATCAATATAAAATAATATTTTAGCTCCGTACCGAAGTTCAAAGTTTCTTTTGGAGGGTGGTTTTTGAATTTAAGGTTCCAACTTGACTTTTTGCTGTATGGTAATGCCTGCATTGGGTTTACTATTTACTTTTTTCCTAATAAATTCTTTACAAGTGATGTCATATGAACTGAGAAGTATGCTCTTGATTTGCAACTTTCACTGAATCTTCTGGGAAAAATGAATAGCTCCAAATAAGTATTTCTATCATCTTCATCGTTTATTTATTTGTTTGAGTTTTATTCTTCCAGATATTTTTATTAGTAAACCACCGCGATTAATACACTTATGTGAGAACATATTTTAACTTACTTTCTGCAGTACTGCTGTTTATTATACATAAAGAAATTACATTAAATAACAGTCTCCACACTTTCACAATCAAATAATTGTCATATTAAAACAAATTATGCACGTCTCAGAACATTGATTAAAGAAATATGTATAATAAATGTATATATCTATTTGGCAGTAAGAAAAACGTAAAAATACGAATAGCGGTTCTGTTCAACATTAAGAAAATTATAACAACTATAAATACTTAGCTTGTTGCAATAACAAATGTGAATAGAATTATGTTGTACTAGACCAATAAATATCTAACAGAGATTTGATTGATTTATGTCAATATTGTTATTCATATAAACACATATATATTGTACCAAAAGCATAGATTTATAGGTAACAAAAATCAAGTTGAATTGTTAAATCCAACTTGAAAAACATCCCCCAAAGGAGAAAATACTTCGAACAGCGTGTGCGGAATTAAATATTATTTTATTGTTACAATATTCTTTTTACATGTCGATGCTTTATAGATATTAGGGCTGAAAGTACATATAAATAATCCTGAATCCGAATCATGAATAATTTGAATTTTATCCGTTAAAATAATTGATAACCCAATGCTGCTGCTAAGATCAAAGAGGTTTTATTTTATTTGTATTACTTCATTGAAAGAAGTTGACGAAATATATAATAAACCCAAATATAATATACATTCATGTATATAAAAAGTTAAATTGGGACCCTAAACCCAACTCAAAAAAATCATCCCTTAGAAAGGGAAAATTATAAGCTTTGAACTGCGTGTATGGAATTAAATATTATTTTATTGTTACAATATGCTTTTTATATTTCGGTGTTTTATAACTAATAGGGCTGAAACATTTATACAAATAATCCTGAATTAATCGATGAATAATTATTTTAACCCTAAAATAACCAATAACAAATTGCTCACTAAAAATCATCAAAGAGATTTTATTTTTTATTTACATGTTCTACTACACAGAAAAAACTAAAAAAAATATATAATAAACCTAAATGCATACGGCCTAATATAATAAAAAGCCAAGTTGGCACCTTGAACCAAACTCAAAAAAACCACCCTATAAAGGGGAAAAAATAATAACTTTGAATTGAGTGGAGGGAATTAGTTCTTGATTTTTTATAGAATGCCCATAATCAGTGTTTACTTACATAATTTTTTTGAACGTGATAGCTTAAGTAATTCCTCAGAAAAAAAATATTGAATTTTTCCACCCTTATGCTAATATCTCGAATGGGGTGGCATCGAATGAGCTAATTTTTGGTATTTATAGTATGTGTAACAGTAGTACTCATTTGCTTTAATTTCAGCTGAATAGCTTTAGGGGCACTTTTCAATGGCTTATCGGAGCAGAGCCTTTCTTATCTCAAACGCTGTTAATTATCGATAACATCTTTACATACTTACATTTTCCAAGGAAATATTTAAAATACCACCTGGTTTGGTATTCTGGATTTTCCAAAACTGGTGTACTCGGTGATCCGAACATCTATAAGTAAAGGTAGAATCAAAGGATCAGATCAAATGAACTAGGTTTAAAACATTTCTTTTTTACCTCATCTTTTTCCCCTGGAGAATCGCCATTTTCAATTCTGAACCTCCTACCCTGTTCTTGACCATCCACTTCCGTTTGCTGTAACTGGATATACAAGAGTTTGATTAAAACATTCAGCATTTATTCCTTAAAAGCATTCGATTAATGAGGTCGAAAGTCACAGAAGGTGAATCAATAAGTTCGTGATTTTTTGAACTTCCTTCGTAGCTAATTGAAAATTAGCAGTGTTTCCCTAAGGTATCATGTGGTAATAGACATTTGTGAAACTTTGAGCAAGCTCTGTCATTAAGTTTGTGTTTGGCAAACCGTATAACTTCGTGCTTTTTGTAGGAATGGAAAATGGAATTTAGAGCACTAATAAAACATTATTTTTTGCGGAAAAAAGCAAGGAAAGATTGACAAGTACTATTGGGATCTTGCACCATCAACTGATAACTGTGTTATCTATAATGTAGGTCAAAAAAGATTTGCCAAATAATAACTCTTTTTTTTTCAAATCGGGATTTATTGATCACAAAAAGTCCCTCATTTTTCATTTCACCGTGCCACCAAGGGAATATTTTTCCCGCAAAATTCTATTTACGTTTCGTAGCTCCAATGTCGATAGTGTTGTCATTTTCGTGATACGAAAAAAAAAAAAATAGCGTCCCATATTTTTTTCATATATTGCATATTCCCAAACGGGTATCTTCATCTCTGTTGCGAGAACAGCGTTAATGAAAATAGCATCATTGGCTACACCTATACGTCTATCCATTGTATTATGAAGGAAATATTACGACCACAGTCATATTATCTGTTGCAGGCTTGTATTTTTATTATCAACGTCGACGCAATATATGGTGGATGTGAGGTATTGAACTGCATCGTGGCAACGATATTATGATCTTTGTGGCTGGCTTTTATAGCGTCTAATAAAAATTCTATTAGATACCGTAGAGGAAAGGTCAAACACAACACGTATAGCGGTAGCTGCGGAATTAGAAATGAATTTTGTTAAGGATTACACTCAACAAAAAAGTATATATGCAGTTATTACTACAATATTGAACTTCATTGTTAATATTATTATACTTCGCTTTGCTAAAGAGGTTGTACAATAACAGTTACTTAAATTAGGGCTTCATCTCACTGGGTGGAAAACCACAAAGCGTTGCTTGCTATCAAATCTTCTCCGATGAAAGGATGAAGCCATTAAATTTAAGTTTTACAAAACAATATTGGATCACACGTCTTTTTGATGTTTTTCATGAAGCTACTAGAAATTATAACTAACATAGATCGAATAAAATATATTGTACTGATATGTGCTGATGGTACAAAGAAGATAACAGGAAAGAACAGCGGATTAACGAAAATATTAAAAGATCGTCTAATACCAAGATCAGAATGGAAGCAGTACTTCCTCAAACGGACATGTTCTTGTTATAGAAAATATTCGGTAACATCTCAGATCAATTCCTTTATGAAGCCATAAAGATGGTTAATCTTATTAAAACCTGATCATTACAGAATAGACTCCTTTCTAAACTGCAGGATAAAGTGGGGGAAAATTAAGAAAAATTGTATTTTCCAAACAGACTTTAGGTGGTTATCTCGTGAGGCAAAGTGCTAACCAGAGTATTGAAATTGCGAGACGAATTAATAATATCTTTCCAGGGTAAATAAACGCGGTTCTCATTGTTTTTACAGAATAATGAGTGTGTGCTGACTTATTTGGCTGAGGTATTTTGGCATTTAAACGACTTGAATGTGAATTTAACAGGACGTGATGAAAACATTTAATTAATGACACAGGACAAAGTTCATGCTTTTATTAAGGTACTTGATATTTGCGATTTATTTGCGAAAAAGATTGAATGAACAAGACATTATTGTTCACCACAGTTTGGATTGCATGAATATGCATTTTCGCGTGAGCTAAAAACTCAGTTGATGCAATATTTTTCGGAAGATGATGAATAATGATAAAATCGCAGAGATGGGTATTGAATCTGTTTGGCGGAAACCCTGTTGCTGCTGCTAAGTTACTAGTTGAGATTCGCCGACCAGCGAAAAACAAATCACATTATTTTTTTTTTTCTTTACATGTGTACTTATTGTAAGTAAAACGTTCATAATAAATGATTTTTTCTCATAAAACGGTTTCGATTTTATTTAAGTCATTGAGGATCGCTACCCCGGGTTGAAAAACAATGGTGTTTTCTTTTATCAATGACAGAGAAAGTTCATGCTTCCATTAGGATGCTTGATATCTGGGTTATCCGCTTTCGCTGCAAAAATTTGGATATATTCTCACTCACTTCGATTTATATTGGGGAACAAAAATTGAACGAACAAGACATTATTGTTCACCACAGTTTGAATCGCGTGAGGATGCATCTTTGCGGAAGCTAAACATTCAGTTCACGGGGTATTTCTTGAAAGATAAAAGTGATTTTTCGCAGGAATGAGTATTGAACCTGTTTGGCGGAAACCCTGTTGCTACTGCTAAGTTACTAGTTGAGATTCGCGACCAGCGAGAAACAATCACATTATTTTTTTTCTTCTTTTCTTTACATGTGTACTTATTGGAAGTAAAACGTTCATAATAAATGATTTTTTCTCATTAAACGATTTCGATTTTATTTAAGTCATTGAGGGTCACTACCCCCGGGTTAAAAAACAATGGTGTTTTCTTTTATCAATGACAGAGAAAGTTCATGCTTCTATTAGGATGCTTGATATCTGCGTTATCCGCTTTCGATGCAAAAAATTGGATATATTCTGACCCACTTCGATTTATATTGCGAAAAAAAAAATTGAACGGACAAGAGATTATTCTTCACCACAGTTTGAATCGCGTGAGGATGCATCTTTGCGGGAGTTAAACATTCAGTACACGGAGTATTTCTCGGAAGATAAAAGTGATTTTTCGCAGAAATGAGTATTGAACCTGTTTGGCGGAAACCCTGTTGCTGCTGCTAAGTTACTAGTTGAGATTCGCCGACCAGCGAAAAACAAATTACATTATTTTTTTCTCTTTCCTTTACATGTGTACTTATTGGAAGTAAAACGTTCATAATAAATGATTTTTTCTCATAAAACGGTTTCGATTTTATTTAAGTAATTGACGGTCGCTACCCCCGGGTTGAGAAGCAATGATGTTTTCTTTTATCAATGACAGACAATGTTCATGCTTCCATTAGGATGCTTGATATCTGCGTTATCCGCTTTCGCTGCAAAAACTTGGATATATTCTGACTCACTTCGATTTATATTGGGGAAAAAAAATTGAACGAACAAGACATTATTGTTCACCACAGTTTGAATCGCGTGAGGATGCATCTTTGCGGGAGCTAAACATTCAGTTCACGGAGTATTTCTCGGAAGATAAAAGTGATTTTTCGCAGAAATGAGTATTGAATCTGTTTGGCGGAAACCCTGTTGCTGCTGCTAAGTTACTAAAAATCACATTTTTTCTTTCTTCACATGTGTACTTATTGTAAGAAAAACGTTCATAATAAATGATTTTTTTTTATAAATGGTTTTGTTATTATTTAAGTCATCGAAGTTAGGAAACGATGTTTTTCTTTGCACCCTCGACACATAAATATTCCTTCTAACTAAAGCATCTTTTCCACCTAAACATCATAGTTACCTTCCCCTTTAAAACAAACCCCCCTTCCTACAAAACTCCCAACTTTACCGCGCGATAACACTAAATCCACGTCGTTTTTGGGCGTAATCCCCATTTGCGCTACGAGGTAATTTAGAGTAACTTTAAATGGGCGTGGAGATCGCTACAATAATTTATTACCGGAGTCCGTATAAATTCTAAAGTTCCAAAGACAAACAATTCAATCTCGTCTCAAGTCATCCTACAGTCTAATCAACGTTCAAACCTTAGGAAAGAAGTGCCGTTTTCCAGGCTAGACGATTACCTGTTCCACCGAGCCGTAATACCGTCTGCTAAACACACCCCGTCTGGAAATGAGGTCGCTGGCCGTCGAACTGAAACAATATTAAACTTTCATTAGCCCCATCATGGTAGTATGGATACGGCGAGAGGGATTATCTATAGAATATTTCTTATTGGCAGGGTATTATATTTCGTAATTGGGGATAGCGTTTTGTAAATAATTGGAGGGATTTTGATTGGGGTTGAAGTGGGTTTAGGAGTGTGCTTTCGTTTAATCACAATGAAGGCGGTTTTGTAGCGGATTTAAGTGAGGCTTTTTTCTCGGTTTCGTATCCCGATTTGATTTAATCTCTTCACCGATATAAACTTTATATATCGAGTATTTTTAAAATGTTCATAGCTTTATCGGTTGGCCCCAATTTCTGAAAATTGACAACAAAATGCTTGTATGTATGTAAATAGAAGGGTGATGTTCCACTGCGACCTAAAAGATCTATTGTGTCCCCTATTCTTGCTGTTTTACAGCTGGCCTTCCAATCCTATTCCTTTCAGAAAGTGTAGGATGTCAGAGGGCCCCAGTCTAGGTAAGTCTCCCTCTTCGATTTCACGCTCCCAGGTGCAATGCCTCGAGTTGCACAGTGCTATGCAGTTTGAGAAGGAGGTGGATGGTGTTCATCCTGTTCCACACAAATCTACATTCAGAACTTTTTCCAATCCAAGGTTACTCTGGTGTCCTTTCTAGTCTACACATGGCCTGAAATTATTCTGTTTGTGATGCGAACATTGTTTCTCTCAGGTTGATGCATTCTGCAGACCTCTTCTGGTTATAAGTTCCCAGGAGAAATTTTACGTTGCCTCTTCCCTGGAGATTTCCCAGAAACTGGATTTGTCTCCTGCTCCATTTCTATTTTAGTTTCTTCAGTATTGTACTGCTACTTAACCCACAAAAAGGTTCAGGCCCTACAAAAGGCATTCCAGCCCCTTTTTGCGAGGTTATCCGTTATTTCGTTTCCTCCACTTCGGTGTGATCCCGAATCCAGCAGGAGGGTTACTTTATTTCTTTTGCCTAGCTTAATTTCCCTAGTAATTCCCAGACCAATCTTGGAACTGATTTCATATGAGCTCAGCGCCTTGATGGCTGCTTGACTATCAGACATGATGATAATCTCCTGCTTCGATATTCCTACCATATTTGAACTGAACACATCTTCAATAGCGTGTATTTCCGGCCTGAAACTGATACTTGGGTATTTCCCAAGTTACGAAAATATGTGTTCTAGGCCATATATTCCTATTTCAGTTCCTTCTGCCGTTTTGGAGTCATCAGTATACCATTTGATGGTATTTCTATCAAGTTCAAGATGGTGTTATGATCCCACTCGCTCCTGTTACTTAGCTTTATGGTGAATTCCTTCACAAAGCTAATTTTTTTTAACATATCATCCCGGGCGCATATCCCAGGTTTGATCGCCGTCAGGAGATTGAGGCCTATGCCTAATCATTCCTTCCTTCACCATTCTTAGTGCGGTTCTTTCCGCAACAAATTGCTTACTACCAAAAAACAACACTGTCGACTCCAATATTTGGGAAGAGAGCAGGTTGCGTTTTGATTGGTTTGAGGCCACTAGTTTAAGTAATTTATTGCGAATGAGACTCTACCTCCCATAATTAAAAAAAAGAAGAAATTGTAAAATACAGGGTTGGGATAAAGTATGGAACCAAGCAAATGTTAAAGATATTTGCTTGGTTCCATACTTTATCCCAACCCTGTGTCCCAAAGAAAAGGATGGTATTACGAAATTTGCAGAATAAGGTAAGGAAATATAATACATCTGATGTTGATTTTGTTGTTGTGACTGTACTTCCGTTCAACCGGAAGTTCCCTCATATTTCTTTTTATTTAAATGGAACACCCTATATATTTTTGCAGATTATAATAGACCTTGTTTTTGCGAATTCGACCATACTGGTTTTTGCACCATTATTTGTAAATAATGGAGAGATAATTAGTTCGGCAAAATGTCAGTGGGGATGATACAGTAAGTCCAAAGATGTCGGTCACAATCGAAGCTTTGCCCAGTAACAAACAAACAAAAGGTATTTTCATCTAGTAGGACCTATTGACAAACAGTCAAGTATTATTTCACACGTCCATCAAATTACTAATTGTACGGATGAAAATGGTGCCATTTAATGAAAGAGAGCGTATTGAAATTTTAATTGATGATCGGTTTGGCGGATCGTGTTAGAACTCATGAAGAAGGTGTCACCTTTTTAATGATTTGCATCCCGAAAGAACTCCTATAACACGTTCAGTGTCACTAAAACGTCTTTAGTATGGACTAGAATGTTAAAAATTCACCAAAAAACAGGCAGGCCACAGACCCGCAACTAATGCAGTTGTTTAGAGAAAACATGCTATTGATTAGAAGAATTCACCGTCCAAACTTCTACCCTACAACGTTAGCACTTAAACCGTGGCATAAGTTCGTCGTTCTGTAGGAAAAATTTTGAAGAGAGAGAAAAGTTCATTCCGTATAAAATACACCTACTTCAAGAAACTGTCAGATGATGATTTGACGACGCCTGGAGTTTGCGAAAGGAATGATTGGAAATTGTGAATGCAGACGAACATTTGCAACGCTAATATGGTATTTTCGGACGAAGCAACTGTGCTGGTTTGAATAGAACAGTCCAATCGCCATAATTCCAGGTACTGTCCAATGAGAATCCTCACTGGATCCATGAAGCGCATACTCAACATCCTCAAAACGTTAATGTCTGGATAGGAATTGTTGAAAACCAGGCTTATACGCCCATTTTTTTTAGAAGAGAACTAAGTTGGGGAAAAGTATTTGGATCTACTGAGAAACCCCACATTATTCCTGCACTTCAACACAATGGGGATTGCCTCAAAGTTTTTGGTTTTCACCAGGATGGAGGGCGGCCTTTCCCTCACTATGATAGGCGAGTTAGGAACTTTTTGGGTGCTATTTTCCCAAATCGATGGATTGGGCGTAGAGATTCATAGAGTGGCTGCCGTTCTCCAGACCTTAGTCCATTCGATTTTTATCTGTGGGTTTTCTCAAATCTCGTGTTTACGTAGGCGACAACACTTTGTGGGAGTTGAGGCAAGAATAGTCGACGAATGTGATTTTAATTCCGTAGAGAAGTTTGGGAAAGGGTAACCCAGGAATTTCGTAGAAGACTTGCATATCGTCAGGAAGTAAACGGCGAGCATTTTGACACTTTAAATGAGTTCGTTTATATAAGATGACTACCATTTTGTAATAATTTACGATAAATGAAAATATTGTTCAGTAAATTGTAGAGTTTTCTTATCTCTTCATTATTACAGATAATGGTGCTAAAACCAGTATGGTCGAATCGCAAAAACAAGGTTATTATAATTTGCAAAAATATTACAGGGTGTTCCATTTAAATAAACAAAAAAATAAAGAGAACTTCCGGTGTGAATCGGCGAAGTACAGTCACAACAACAAAATCGAAATTAGATGTATATATTTCGTGACACTTATTTGCAAAGTTGCATCAACATCATCCTCTCCGTTTTAAAGTTATTTGCTTGGTTCCATACTTTATCCCAACCCTGTATGTAAAGGCTATGGAGTAGAAGAAAGAGAGAGACACTTTGACACAAGAGGCATATTGATACACCAACGATATTTCAAAATCTGAAAACGACAACAGATGGTTCCTTTCTCGCTAACTCATCAGCTTCTTCGTTTCCTTCGATTGCCGAATATCCGGGTACCTACAGTAAAGTGACTTTATTGCTATCTGTCAGACTATTCATCAAATAAATAAACAATTGTTATTCACTACGTAGGCAAAGTAATGTTTTTTTTAGACCTCAGGAAAATCTAGTTATGATATTATGTGTTTCGTTTCTCCACTGTAGAAGATTGTGTCTTTAATGTCAATCTTTTTTCTTTTCATTCAAGACCCAGGAAGTGTCATTATCAGTGTCTCCGATATAAATAATAGAAAAGGAAGTCTTCCTTTTGCCTTGTACACTACACGCTCCAACATGATTTAATAGGTGCTCGATCAAAGACGACATTTAGCACATGATCCTTCTAAATCTAGTATTCGGAAAGCAGTTATGTGCGTGACATGTGGAAATAAAATAAAAAAAAAGTATTAAAAGGCAGAGAGACATGATGTTCGTTTGTACTTACAAAGGCTTCTCTCTAATCTACCTCAACATCGAAAGGAATAACCAAGCTTTTTTGCTGTGTTTTTTTTTCTCGATCGAAAAACAACTTTGTCGATTTCACGCGAAATGTGTCTCTCATTATTTATTTTCGCGTCTTTTGTAGTTAGTTGGTGATTTTTTTTTATTTGTATTTTCTCGCTTAAAATCGCTGTAAAAATCGTGCTGTACACACGATAAATATTTGCAATTTCCTGCGGGATCCCATAATAGCGAGAGGATCGACTTTTTTGTGAAGTCCGGAAGGGATTCAAATTGCATCCTGTATTAAGTTCAATTGCAGGCACTTAAATAAACTCCACAGAATTTAAATTAAGCCATTATTCAAAGTGGCCAAAAAAAATCGATAGACGTTCAAAGCAGTTTGGAAAATTCTTAAGGACAATTCGTTGTATCCATACCACATTTAACGCGTTCAGGCACTACTATCTGCTGATTTCCCTCCACGTATTGTTGGATATTGCAAACATTAGTTCGCATCCCTCTATTCCTGACACAGATTCTTTTTACCGATGAAGCCAGTTTCTCAAGAAATGCAATAAGGAATTTTCATAATAACCATGTGTGCACTGTAAAAAAAGTTGCACTAAAATTACATCTAAAATCGTTGGTAATAAAGTTGCCTACAATTCACAGGTAAATTGCTTCATAAGTTAAATTTCTACCATCTAGTAAATTTCACATGCTGATGTGTTTTCAAAATTGTCTGTAAAATTCGTATGTAATATTTATATGAACCCTATATTTACCGAACACTGAAGTTAATTTTCATATGTATTTTTATTAAAGAGAGCAAGTAACTTACCTAATTCTTTTATAGCACCTAATAGGTCATACTGAATCGCTCAACCAGGGATCAAGAATGAACACGCTTACGCGAAACCTACGATTGTTTGTGACGTTACATGATATCATTGAGCCAATAATAAGTTCGACAAAACGAATAGAATTCCTACGCGCACAGATTAAATAATTCAATAACCAATGCACATTGCGGCGTATGAATTCGTATTTTCCATGATATCTATAGTTTTACCGGAAATCCAAGTAAAAACAAATAAATATAAAAGATCCTCAATGTTTTTACAGCAACAATTAATAATTCACTAGTAAAATTACTTTTAAAAGTGCACTAAATACCCCAAAAAAATTCAATTTTACATTTTTAAGTAAATTTTGAGAATAAATACAAAATTGTACATGTTTTTTTCCTGTATTTCCTTTTGAATTTTGTATACATCTAAACTTACATGAAAAAGCTATAATTTTACCGAATTTTCTTTTTCCATGTTTAATATCCTAGAAAAAACATGTAAAACAAAATTTACATGATTTATGTGGTAAATTCACAACGTTATTACATGTGTATATTCCTGATTTACCATGACAAAATTACTGTAATTTCTTACAGTGTGGGCAGATGAAAATCCGCATGAGGTGTTTGAAGATCGTTTTCAACATCAGTTCTCGTTGAATGTTTGGGTGGAATTGTGGGTTACTAGCTTACAGCGTGGGTGTACCGTAACTTTTTGGAATCAGACGCTGCCTGAGTTTCTGGAGGATGTACCATACGCGACAAGAATTGCATATTGGTTTATGCACGATGTGCACCACCACATTTCAGTTTGGTGCTCGTAATTTTTTAACAGCAACATACGGGAATCCCTGGATTGGTCGAGATGGGCCCCACGCATGGCCTGCTCGATCCCCAGACTTAAACCACCTAGATTATTTCTTCTGGGGATCTTTGACGTCAATAGTTTACGCTACTACAGTGGAGAGTTTGGATGATTTGCGAAATCGGATAATTGCTGGTGTAACTCAAACAGAAACGACCCTGGTGTGTTGAAAGAGTTCGACAGTCGTGACGAGAAGATTGAATGCTTGTATCCAGGCTGGAGAAAAAGGCTGTAGATAACTATAATCAGAACAGACACTTTGGAGCGGGGCTATTGCACCCCTGTCAGCATAAACCTATCAACAGGCAAAATCCACTGAGACTGCAGTAGTGGAGCTGACGGACCAAATCCAAGATGCCCTGACGAATAAAGAAACCGTCGTGTGCGCCTTTTCTAGACAATAGAGGGTGCTTTTGACAACACTCACACGAGTCTGTCAAAGAGCATTAATTAATAGGGGGGTAGACGGCGTGACTTCTAGATGGATGTCGCAACTACTGTCTACCAGGTCGGTGGAGGGAGGTGGGACATAAGACCATCTCGTTAATACGACCAGAGGGTGCCCACAGGGGGAGTTACATCCCACTTATGTGGAGCCTAATAGTAGACGAACTCTTAGGCGGACTGACGGATCTAGGCATATCTGTCAAGGGTATGCTGATGATATTGTCATATAGGCAAGAGGCAAATTTGAGAACACCCTCTGTGAATAGTTCAAAGAGGTTTGAATCTCACGAGAAGATGGTGTCAATCGATGGACTCAATGTCAACCCCACTAAGACAACCCTAGTAGCATTTACCAGAAAAGAAAATCCAATCTTAGAACCATAAAACTGGATGGGCAAAATATAGAATGGAGAGCGGAGTTAAATATCTAGCCTTACCCTAGACAATAAACTTCTATGGAACAAACATGAATTTGAAGAACCAACAAGGCCAAAGAGCTCTGATGGTGTGCAGAAACTTGCAGGGGGATGCAAACCCAAAAATACTGCTTTGGATGTATACAGCGATAGTGAGACCGACCATCACCTATGCATAAGTAGCATGGAGCAAAAGAACTAATCTGGCCACCGCGAGAATTAACCTCTCGAAAGTGCAAAGATTAGCATGTGTATGCATAACGGGGGCTATGAGAACCTGCCCAACAGCAGCTATTGAAGTAGTATTGGATCTTGCCCCCCTCCACATTGTAGTAGAGGGCGTGGCGAAAAGAACCGCACTAAGAATGGTCAAGGAAGGAATGATTAGGCATAGGCCTCAATCTCCTGACGGTGATCAAACCTGGGATATGCCCCGGGATGATATGTTAAAAAAAATTAGCTTTGTGAAAGAATTCACCATAAAGCTAAGTAACAGGAGCGAGTGGGATCATAACACCATCTTGAACTTGAATAGAAATGCCATCAAATGGTACTCTGATGGCTCCAAAACGGCAGAAGGAACTGGAATAGGAATATATGGGCTTAAGAACTACATATTTCGAAAGCTTGGGAAAATATCCAAGTATATTTCAGGCGGAAATACACGCTATTGGAAGATGTGTTTAGATCATTATGGATAGGAACTATCGGAAGCAGAATATTATCATCGTGTCTGATAGTGAAGCAGCCATCAAGGCGCTGAACTCATATGAAATCAGCTCCAAGATGGTCTGGGAATGCTAGGGAAACTAAATGAGCTAGCAAAAGAAATAAAGTAACCCTCCTGTGGGTTCCGGGTCCACAGGAGTGGAAGGAAACGAAATAAGGATAACCTCGCAAAAAAGGGACTGGAATGCCTTTTGTGGGCCTGAACCCTTTTGCGGGTTAAGAGCAGTACAATACTGAAGAAACTAAAAATGGAAAGGAGCAGAGAAAATCCAGTTACTGGGAAATCTCCAGGGAATGAGGCAAAGTAAAATTCCTTCTAGGAACTTATAACCAGAAGAGGTTTACAGAATGCATCAACCTGAGTAAGAACAATGTTCGCATATTAACAGGAATACTTTCAGGCCATTGTGGACTGAAAGGACTCCTGAGTAAGCTTGGATTGGAAAAAAGATCCTAAATGCAGATTTTGTGGGGAACAGGATGAAACATCCATCCACCTCCTCTCAAACTGCGTACCACTGTGCAACTCGAGGACGTTGCACCTGGAGCATGTGAAATCGAAGAGGAGACCTACCTAGACTGGGCCCTCTGACATCCTTACACTTTCTGAAAGGAATAGGATTGGAAGGCCAGCTGTAAAGCAGCAGAATAGGGACACAATAGATCTTTTAGGTCGCAGTGTAACACCACCCTTCTATTTACATACGATACATACAACACCCTGTATACATGATTATCATCGTTCTTGGTGAAATTTGTATTTTGAATTAAATTTATCTTAGGCATCCAGTCTCTGGGAAAAATTACATTTTTCTTGACAATAAGTATATTCGAATGATGTTTCAATTCAATTGTTTTCCAAGCATTTGCCCGCATTCCCTACATGCGTATCAAGTTGGGTCATCAACCTCCCCCATAGAAGTGCATGCAGGTCCCGAATACGTATAGTATCGATTGCCACTGTCATCATCTTGCTTCCTTTTGCCAGCGTCCAGTTTTTATATACGGATGACTGTTTGTGGAAAACATTTCAGACGCAGTCTAGTGAGTTATGGAAATTTGGGGGATTATTCAAAGTTGGTTGGCAATGGTAATCTATGCTTTCGTTTATCTCTGCGAGGGAGCGAGGTTTAATTTGGGGATTCGGTTAACGATCAAAGACAAAATTTCCTATAATATGATTAAATAGGTTAATAAAATAAATGATAATTCTTTATTAGTCATATCATCGTAAAGATATAAAGTTCGTCACATGAAACAGTAGGTACTTCCCTAAAAAAAATATGAGTAAAATGAAAATTAGTGCAGAAAGAACACATATACAAATATAAAACTCA
The DNA here is from genome assembly GCA_004143645.1 of Protaetia brevitarsis. Classification (NCBI taxonomy): domain Eukaryota; kingdom Metazoa; phylum Arthropoda; class Insecta; order Coleoptera; family Scarabaeidae; genus Protaetia; species Protaetia brevitarsis. Next base: position 1,848 of record RXPK01001728.1, on the reverse strand, counting down.
GTAGAGCAGTTTCAAGATGCCTAGCACCATACCACAGTATATACAGGGTTGGGATAAAGTATGGAACCAAGCAAATAACTTGTAAACACGAGAGGATGATGTTGATGAAACTTTGCAAATAAGTGTCACGAAATAATACATCTAATTTCGATTTTGTTGTTGTGACTGTACTTCCGGTTCAACCGGAAGTTCTCTTTATTTTTTTTTATTTAAATGGAACGCCCTGTATATTTTTGCAAATTATAATAAACCTTGTTTTTGTGAATTCGACCATACTGGTTCTAGTACCATTATCTGTAACTTCATTATTTACAGACAGCTAGAACACTCCACATTTACTGAACAATTAATTTTATTTATCGTAAATTATTGACAAAATGGTAGTCACTCTATAACGAACTCATTAAAATGTTCAAAATGCTCGCCGTTTGCTTCCTGACAATATGCAAGTCTTCTACGAAATTCTGAGTTACCTCTTCCAAAACTTCTCTAGGATTAAATCGCATTCGCCGACTATCTTTGCCTCAACTCCTGCAAAGTAGTTGGTCGCCTAACGTAAACACGAGATTTGAGAAACCCCACAGATAAAAATCTAATGGACTAAGGTCTGGAGAACGTGCAGGCCACTCTATGAATCCTCTACGTCCAATCCATCGATTTGGGAAAATAACATCCAAAAAATTCCTAACTCGCCTATCATAGGGGGAGGCGCTCCATCCTGTTGAAAACCAAAACTCCCATTGTGTTGAAGTGCAGAATAATGTGGTTTCTCAGTAGATCCAAATACTTTCCCACTTAAGTTCTCTTCTATAAAAAATGGCGTATAAGCCTGTTTTCAACAATTCCTATCCAGACATTCAACTTTTTGAGGATGTTGAGTATGGCTTCATGGATCCAGTGAGGATTCTCATTGGACCAGTACCTGGAATTTATGGCGATTGACTGTTCTATTCAAACAGGACAGTTGCTTCGTCTTCGAAAAATACATATTAGTGTGCAAATGTTCGTCTGCATTACAAATTTCCATCATTCTTTCGCAAATCCCAGGCGTCGGTCAAAATCATCATCTGACAGTTCTTGAAGTAGGTGTATTTTATACGGATGGAAACTTTTCTCTCTTTCAAAATTTTTCCTACAGAACGACGACTTATGCCATGGTTTAGTGCTAAAGTTGTGGGGTAGAAGTTTGAGGTGATCTTCTAATTCAATAGCAATGTTTTCTCTAACAACTGCATAGTTGCTGGTCTGTGGTCTGGCCTGTTTTTGGTGAATTTTTAATACATTCTAGTCATACTAAACAAGTTTTAGTGACAGCTGAACGTGTTATAGGAGTTCTTTCGGGATGCAAATCATTAAAAAGGTGACACACTTCTTCATGAGTTCTAACGCGATCGCCAAACCCGATCATCATAAATTTCAATACGCTCTCTTTCATTTAAATGCACCATTTTCATCCGTCAATTAGTAAATTTGATGGACGTGAATTAAATAAACTTGACAGTTTGTCAACAGTTACCTACTAGAATGATAATACCTTTGTTTGTATGTTGCTGGGCAAAGCTTCAGTTTGACCCACATCTAGGACTTATGTATAATCCCCACTGATTTGCCCAACTATTATTCTCATTATTACAATAATCTGTAAACCATGGTAGAATTCGTAAAACAAGATTCTTATAATCTGCAAAAAATCCAGGGTGTTCCATTCAATAAAAAATAGAGGAACTTCCGGTTGAACCGGAGTACTCACAACAACAAAATTCACATCCAGATGTATTATATTTCCTTGACACAAAGTTTTCGTCAATACCGTCCTCTTCCTGTTAAAGATAATTTGCTTGGTTCATA
>RXPK01001727.1:0-86807 GCA_004143645.1 Protaetia brevitarsis | reverse complement strand
TGGAGATGGAATAAGAGTAAAGAAACAATAGAAAAAGAAGAGGCAAAAAACTTATAGAATTTTCGCCGATAGTACAGGAAAAGCAACATAGGATAACGCGGCGAGAAAAAAGGTATAATGAGATGGAATATGAGAATATAAATTGTGATATATTGGAAAGAGCTACCAAACGAAGAAGAAAGAAGGCAAACAAGAGAAACAAAATGAAAATTAGCACTTGGAATGTCAGAACTATGCTTGCAGCAGGAAGAATGATGGAAATAGGAGAAGAATTGGAAAGGTATGGAATAAAGATAGCTGCCTTACAAGAAATAAGATGGAAGGGGATTAGAACGATAGACAAACCACTTTTTTCTTTTAAATATTCGGGTGATGAAAAACAAGGACAATATGGAGTGGCATTTATGTTGTTTGGAGAAATAAGAGAAAGGATAATAGAATTTAGACCAATTGATGAAAGAATGGCGTATTTGAGAGTTCAAAGTAAACCATTTAACATATCTCTTTTAAATGTATATTGCCCAACCGAAAATTCGAATAAAAATGAAAAAGAAAGGATGTATTGTAAAATAGAAGAAGAAATTGAAAAGATTCCTAGGGAAGACACGATATTAGTATTAGGGGATTTTAATGCGCAAATCGGAAAAGAGGACTACGTGGCGTCGGTAGCGGGAAAATATACTATACACGAAAGAACAAATGATAATGGGCGCAGATTGTGTGACTTAGCGGCAAGAAGCGATATGATCATAAGTAGTACTAAATTCAAACATCCCAAAGAGCATAAAATAACTTGGACAACGCCAGACAAGAGACATAGCACACAAATAGATCATGTGTTAATTAACAGAAGAAGGCAATCATCGGTAACAGATGTAAGATCCTATAGAGGAGCTAGCGTAGATTCAGACCATTTTATGGTAGGTGCAACAATAAAGCAAAAAATAAAGAAGACAACAACAAAAGAGAAACAAATTTAAAATGGGACATAAACAAACTTGGAACGAGAAAGGAGGAGAGAGAATATGAATTAAATTAGAAAAGCTACTGCACGAACGAGAGAAGGATAAGAACAATGTGGATAATGTGTGGATTGGTATTAAAATGTATCGAAAAAGCAGCGGAGAGAAATATTAGGAAGAGAACGAAAACTATAGAAAAGGATGGTATGCCAGAAGTGCCGTATGGAGATAATGAAAAGTCCAAGCAAAGATAAAATGGCTCAGATCAAGTAAACCAGAAGATTTTGCGGAATATAAAGAATTAGAAATGAATCCAATAAATATATAGAGAGCGTTAAAAGAAATGGATAAATAATAATATAAATGAGATAGAAATAGAAAGAATCAGTAGCAAACACTAAAGTTTTTTCAAAAGATTAAATGAACAAATAAAAAAATATAAGGAAAAGTTACCGGTGTAAAAGATAAAGATGGGCAAATTATTAGAGAGGCAAAAACGTATAAGAGAATATGGGTAGACCATTTTAAGGAATTACTTAATTAGAATAAATCGCAGGGAAGAGGAATTTATTGATGCGGAAACGAAAGGGTCAAGTGGAAGAACCAACAAGGGAGAACGTCACACGGAGCATCAACAATGCTAGAAATGGTAATCACCAGGGGAAGACGGGGTGAATATAGAATTAATTAAATACGAGGACACCAAGTAGAGAGCAAATATATCGAGTTAGTGATAAGGATATGGAAGAAGAAAAGGATGCCGGAGAATGAGAAAGGACAAATCCTAACGATACATATAAAAAGGCGACCAACAAAATTGTACTAACTACAGGCATTTACATTATTAAATGTCGCGCTATAAAATCTGTGTCGCAATTATACGAGTCGGTAGCTGAAAAAGGGAACGGTAATAGGACCGTATCATGCGGATTTATGCGAGGCAGATCACGGTGGATGCTATACTACGTAAAGCGATAATAGAAAAAGCCCTGTAATATAATGGAATTAGAAATGCTTTTTATAGATTCCACAGGCCTTGATTCGCTGAAATAGAAACCGAACTTATGTCAGCCATTGAAACAATTAGGGATAGAGTTAAGCTTAGAAAGGTTGATCAAGATGACGATGATGGAATCAAAAGCCAGTGTAATAACTCAGAAAGGAAGGAAGAGTTTATACCAACAAAGAGTAGGCAAGGAGATCACTTCAGCAACGCTTTTAACCTAGCACTGGATAATTATCAAAATGATCAATAAGACATATTAGAACAGGAGGCAGGCAATTGTTTCACTATGCGGACGACTGGTACTAATACTAGCAGAGAAAAATTATGAAAAAATGCTGCAAGTTATCGTAATAGAGGGGAAAAAATTGGGATTAAAAATAAATGAGGCTAAAACAAAATAATGATCATGGTAAAAGCATAAGAAGAAAAAAATTCAAATAGGAGTACATGAATTGAACAGACAAGTAAATTTTAAATATCTAGGCGTTATGATGAAAAGATTGGGAAGAAAACTGAAATTGATGAACAAATTATGTTCAATGGAGCATTTCATGCAAATAAAAAATATTTAAAAAGTAAGATAGTCTCCAAAAATACAAAATAATTTTATATAAGACAATGATAAGCCGATAATAAACTTATGCTGCCGAAACAATGACTCTCACAAAAAAGAAGATGAAGAAGCTCTCAGAATAGCGAAAGACGCATTATAAATCAATCTAGGACCGATTAAAGTTGAAGAAGGAATATATAATAGGAGGAATGAACAGCGAAATATTTGAAGGACCTTAGATGGGTAGGATGTGGTTTAGCGAAATATAAGAGAAAAGGGTGAGGTGCTAGACATATATGGAGATATGGACCATCTTCGTGTTACGAACGGTGTTACTTTGGCAACCTCGGTAAAAGAGGACGAGGCGACCTAGACACAGATGGCTACAGAAGTGGAAGACGACTTTCGAAAAGCAGAGTAAATAAATGGAAGGGAGAAAGCTGGATCAGGAAGATATGGAGGGAAATCACGATAAAATTGAGAGTGAGACTGATCCACCGCAAAAAATGCGTTCAGAAGCTTCCAATGGAGCGTGCACCCATAATGGGTTTTTCACCATTATATATAGATTTGTCAGTTCAATGTGGAGGTCTTTGACCAAATATTTAAAAGAGCAAAAGTAGCTTAAAAAACAATTTTCAATTTTTCCATCTCCACGTGGATGATACTATTACTTTGATGGCAGCGTTCATTCTTTCATTAATGTTACTCTTTATTTTATAAGATTTTTTTGAAATGGTCTTTATTATTCGTTTTTAAAATTAGATTATAACCACATGTTTACGTTCGGAATTAATTTTTTATTCATTTTTTAATAATAATGTTTTTTTATTATTATAATGTATTTATATTTAAAATATTTAAAGAAAATATATGTATCTTTCTATTTTGATAGCTGAATTTTGAGGCTCCCTTGTTGTATGAGCCCCAATAGACACGTTCCTTATGCGCTTATTCGGAAATCCGGAGGTGTGTTGGCTATCATTAAAACCCAGTAAATCAAATTCAAATTTCCCTCAATTATATTTTTATTCAACTTAAAGGTTCAAATAACTATTAATGTAATACAAAATTATAGTCATTCATGTTTAATGTTGAAGTTATTAAAAAATTGAGAAATGAATTGTTTACTGGAATTTTAAATATGAAATTTACCTAGTGATTTAATGGAATCATTTGTAACGTCTAATCCTGCGAATGAATAGATTATATGTGTGCATAGTTGTGGATCCAAGTCTTCGATATCAAATTTGCCTCTGCTTGGTCTATATACGGCCCATCTCCCGAGGTAACAAACCACAACCTTGCCATGTCCAGGACCTGTATAAATGCGATAATAGTCTTGATCATTGGAGAAGCTGATAAAAGCAAATATAGTTTGTAAATATGCTGAAACGGTTTTACCACAGGTATGCCATCAAATGGATGCAAATTCTAATTTATTTCTACATAGGTGTCAATAGAATATCAAAATTTAAAACTGTTCCTACGGGTTGCTATTTTTCTTATTAGGACCTAGCTATGGTTTTATGATCATTTATGTTGAAAATGTGTTTTTATTAGACTATTTCCTTTTTATTCAATTTTCGAAAATGCTGGTTTATCCCCATTTCAGTGTTCACAGTGTTAGTTATAACTTATAACTCTAGAGCTGCCATTTTGCACTGGGAATACAGTGTCGTCCAATTTGGAAACAAATGAGAGTGCTCTATGTTTTGAAGTGTTGGAAGTGCACTGCTTATTTTGACAGTGCTGGTTTTACGTAGTAGAGTACTAATTGATTAGGTTTGAAAAAGAAAATATAAATATAGATAGCAAAATATTTTGAATCATTCTCAATTCACATTCATATATGATAGAATGGATCATTTAATGCGGTTTTAATTAAACCCACAGATAATTAGAATACTAGGCAACACGTTTTCAAATCGTACTGATCATTTTTAAGTTAATCGTTCGGCACGTCACTTCCTTTACAACGGTTAACTTACACAACACAATACAAAGATTGTATTATTTTAAACTAAAATATTAAAGAGAAATAAAAAAGTTTTATAAGAAAACTAAATAAAAGTTGTTTGTTCGCCCGATTTGATTCTATTAGACCTCAGTCGCTGGAAGGGTAGGAAGATCATATTAGGATGACCTTTCAAGAAATAGCACAAGCTACGATTTAGAACTCATTAGTATTCGTTGAGAGATGTTTATTTTCCCAGCTATTAAGGTTTCAGTTTTACGATTTATTATGATTGTTGTTTTGAATATTTTTTATTACTGATCATTTCAAAATGTGTAGATACAGATAATTATTTTGTAAAGGAGTTCTAGCACATTAAATCGATTTCTTTATCAGCTGTATCTCAATATCTCAAATCGCACACCTACCAAACCATATATCATTGCAATTTTTGAAAAAGTGTCTATCCGATAGAATCATTCAAAAAACATACCGTCGTATTCTATTATGTGATGAACATCATTGCATTACAGATAGAAAAACCTACCCAAAAACTTTCTTAAGTTATTTTTATTAGAACCATAATTTAGCCAGAGCAGGTTTCAGACATTGCTTGCCCTGGGTATATCATATATATCTCATAAATTCATGATATACATGGTGAATTACTCGTTGATAATTCCTGATATATTTACCATGATTGGTTAAACCTCTTCATAACTTTATATATCTCAATAACAGGCTGATCTCAATAAGGCCACCATTGTTAGCTCTGTTATTATGCTTTAGAAAGAGGTTAAATTGCAAGTATAGTGTATTTAACGCTGATTAATAGCAATTATTCGAAAAAAACAATTGCATGACGCATTTCTGAGAAATTTTGATTTTTTTTTTGTAAATTGAACATCCTGTATATTGAAAAAAAATGGAAGGTATTTTAATTTGTGATGCAAAAGTTTAATACAGTATTGTCTTAAAACGAATAATAAAGAAGTTGATGGTTTACATTTTGTAAAATGTAGAGCAGTATAAAGAATCAATTTTTAACAAAACAGATACATGTTTTTGTGTACTTGTCTACTTTTGCATCATAACTTAAAATAGCTTCCATTTTTTTAACAATATATCATTCAATTAAAAAATATATATAAATGTCAATTTTTTTTTTGAAATGCGTCATTCAATTGTTTTTTCGTATATTGCATATTAATCAGCGCTAAAACCCCTAATACTTTGCTAATTTAACCTACTTTCTAGAATCAATAATAACAGAGATAGCAATGATGCACGCTTAATTTGAATCGCCCTGTACATCCGTCGGTTCAGGACACACCAGAGAGAATGGTGCGGGAACTCCCTATCGTTTAGTTTGCCGATAGGTGCTGGGAATCCATTCACAAAACTAAATCATGCTCAATTTTTAGTTTTAAGATGCGAGGAGTGTCTAACAACTTAAAATTCTAATTTTCACTCTGTACTTCAAAAAAAAAAAAAATTAGGACAATTCTGTTTGCAGTATTATTTATTTCACAAAAAATTAGCAGAATATTCCGCCAAAGTGTATATATTGTGGTCTATTTAAGGAAAATATTTTCAACTTTATAGCACTTTCGGTATACAGGCTGTTGATATCAACTTTCTTTATTTTAATGGAATGGTCACAATTTAGTCGATACTATGAGTATCGTGTCAATAGCACTTAGTTTGACATGAGGCTTCTCCGATCCCACCGTTTTTGAGTATTTGCAATTTTCTGCTTTTTGGTCGATTTTTTTGACGTTTGCACTGTTTCAAGTGAAATTAAATAGCTGATGAGGTATCAGATTAGTGGTTCTACTAATGTCAATGTAAGTATAAAGACGTAGGTAGAAAGTGTTATGGCAATAATGGCCAAATCACATACAGAGTGTTCGAAAGCGCATCTCCAATGTGGATACCTTTAAACCTTCAAAACTTTTTTATTTCAAATAGAACATGGTATTTTTTACTACAGTATTGAATGCAGCGTAAAATTCTACATCGATTGACATTAGGGTTCGGTATACCAATTTTTGATAGTTTTTGAGATATTAGCATTTATTGCCCACAGTATGACTAATTTCCAAGTTTCGAGTACTTAAATAAAATATTTTTTTTCCTAAAACACTGAATATTATTTTTTAGAATGATACATTATCTTTTTTGCATTGTTTGGTTTCCATACCTGAGATATTCATCATTGGAAGTTTTCCGATTATTAGCAAATTTTATGTAATCGTAATTATAAAATATTAATAAGCCATAATTATTATGCGACAGCAAATTATATTTATTTTTGTCTGCTTATTAAAGACATCGAAAATAAGTCAAATTGAAAAAAAAAGCTAAGAAACTATTATTCTGAAAGAACATTTATATTGGACATTTTCGAAGACTTTTAATAGTTTGTTCCTAATTTATGTTGTTTGTCTCTATCGCGTACTACTTATTGTTAGTTTAATACAAAAAGCCAAGAAGCTGCATTGTTTTCGGAGACTCCATGTCAGAGGGCTCCCCTACAAAGAAAATACCTGGTCTAGTAAGTGAACAATATTTGAAATATTACGGGTGTATTTAGGATATCTGCTTTAATTTCTCTTTGTATTTTATTTTTTTGATGTTTTTATTCATTGCAAATAAGCGTAGATATCTAGTCATTGTTACATTCTTCATGAATGTAGAATACATCTAAAATGTTATTTGTATATGCAACTTTTAATGTTTTTCTTATTTCTTTCGATTTACAATATTTTACTTGTTAGAATAAAAATTGTGAAGGAGTTGACAGCATTAGGACTTACTATAAAAGATATGACTTGTTAATACTGCATAAGTTTGTCACTGCGCAATTTGGTAAAATACCAACAATGGATATCACTAGTTTGTTAGAAATCTCATGGCCTCTACTAATATCTAATAATTAATGTACGTTCTATGACTAACAAGACATTACCTATTTGTAAGAAACTAGTGAACGTTAGATATCTGAAACATAAATATTTAGATAGGTTAGGCAAAGAATGTACAGAGTGTTTTGTAGGAAAAAACTCATTTTATTTGTTTGAAACTTGTAATTTAGGCATGTTATTAGCAATTTTTTGAAAGAGTTGCTAATACTTCAAAAACTATTAAGAATAGGTATACCAAATCAAACCCTAATATCAATCGATGTAGAATTTCGCGCTGCATTCAATGCTGTAGTAAAAAATACCATGTTCCATTTGAAAGAAAAAGTTCTTGTATTTATATCGATTTTAGTAGAACCACCAAATATCTGCTATCTCATGAAATATTTCATTTTATTTGAGAGTGCAAATGTCAAAAAATCAACGAAAATGAAAATATCTCAAAAACGGTCGAGTTTAGGGATAGGGAACCTTCATATAAACTAGTTGCAAATGATTCGCTAAATTTATTAGACCGATAAAAATTATACCATTCCATTTAAAATAAAAAAGTTGATATCAACACCCTGTAAACCGAAAGTGCTATAAAGTTGAAAATATTTTCCTTAAATAGATCACAGTATGCCATGTTGATACTGCAAGCTTCAAAATCAAATTTCTACTAGAAATTTAAAAAAAAATCTAATGTCCCAGTTCGGTGGGACACTTGTATATCTATAATTCAGTGACAATCACTAACAGAATCATGTTATATAATATATTACTGCTTAATAGGAGGGATTTGGACCGGAACTTTTATGAGCGATGAACGGGACCGTAACCTCTGCTATTTTTTGTGGAGCGGAACTGAAACGGAGCCCGTATTTTATGTTTAACTACTGAACAGTAACCGTTCAAAGTTAAAACGTTTTTTTTTCGGTTCTTTTCTGGCTTTAATTTTTTTTTTGTTTTTCTAAACAAGAAGTGCTTAATTTAGCTGTAGTACTAGTTTCTAATGATTGTTTCTTGATAAAAATGAAATTTCGCAAGTTATCGGTACATTTTGTGTGCTTTGTTACATCTTGTTCTTTTCCGTTTATGTTTAGTTTTGATGTTATGCAAGTATAAAAAATTGTTGATCAGATAAATAATAAATAAATAAATTCATAAATACAATTTTATTATGAGTAATTAATAATTAAATATATAATAAATTAATACGGTGTCTGTACAGACAAAAAATGTATGTACCTACTTATTTTAAACTCCTTGAAAAGTGTTATTCCGAGAATAAAATAAGTTTGCTAAATAAGTCTTAAGCAGTGCTGTTGGTATCCGACAAAATTGAGATCTGAAATTATCCGGATATCCAGATTAACTATCTGAATCTACTATCCGGTTCTCGGATTCGCACCCAGAAAAGAAATAAATTATCGACCAACTCAATATTGACGTACGTAATGCATATGTACACATCCACTTTACATTCCATCGATATTCAAAAAACTTCAGTGATTGTTGCACGAGATACGACTTTTCCGACAGCGGATCCGGTTTTGAGGTTTCGGATAGTAGATCCGGATCTCACATTTTGGTTAATGACATTGGTTTTTACATCGATTTTATTATTTTTATTTCATTTTGTTACTGATTTTTTGCGTTGACACTCATCAGGATGTTTTGTTTGTCTTTCATTTGTTTTTATATTGGCCTTGCCTATATAACTTTAAACAACATATTTAACGTATCCAGATATGCACACAAAAACCAATAGCATTTTAGCAAGAACGGCGATACATACAATTATGATTCTCGCATTAGATCACAACTGAAAGTACCATACCATGGAACACGAGTTACATATAAGCACACTGATTTCTGAAGCGCAAAGATTTTCAACTAACAAACTGCCGGAGAGTTTAAAAGGCATGCCAATTAACGCTTTTAAAAACAAGACAAAGACAAGCAAAAACCACTTACTAAGTTGGGCTGTTGAAACCCGTCTTTTTCAGGAGTCGGGTACCGGTTTAGTGCTCTACTCGGGTATAAAGCTTTACCCGAAATCGGGTATTACGCGAGATCGAGCTTTACCCGAAACCGGGTATTACCCGAAATTGAGCTTTACCAGGTGTTAACCTTTGTCCGAAACCGGGTATTACCCGAAATCAAGCTTTACCCGAGCCGGGTATTACGCGAAATCGGGTATTACCCGAAATAGAGCTTTACCCGGGTACCCGCAACCGGGTAGTCCGTAGCCAAAAATTTCGGATACCCGTGTGCCCGAAACCATGTTTTAACGTACTATTATAATTGTTATTGCAATAAAAATTAACGATAAACGATAAATGTTACATAAATTACCCTATCAGAGTTTTTTGACAAAGATGGTTTATAAAACTTTGACTAAAAGTTCTTTTATAAAAGCTAATTGACAAAAAAAAATTAATTTGCCAAAAATATCAGCGTCATATGTCAATCAAGGTTTTTAAAATTGTATCTTTATCGTCAAATTATTTGCAAAAACGTATACCAGTTCATTTTCATAATTATTGGAACTAAATATGTATTTTAAAAACAAACAGAATACAATATATTGCAAAATTTTGTTAATAAAATTCATAATTTAAAAATTAAAAGCGCAAATATTTTCATCGTAGAAATTGTAGGGGTTAAAATTATTATTTTAAGATATATCAACAATAAACAATTAACGTAAGGATTAATGATATTCTAAATAAATCCATTCAGGCAGAATATCATTAAAAAAACACGTATGAATTCTATACTCTCAGCGTCTATTGAGCATATTAGTCTATTATAAGAGTTTAATAATCGCAAAGAACCTCTATCCAGCAGGTTACAATTAAGGGAATTAACATTTTAAATTTTTACGTATAAACTTGCATTCCACAGTAAATAATTAAAATACAAATCTTGGTGTTTTAATGATAATTGTGAGTAGTGCTGTTATCCAGATTCGGGTAATTTACTATCTGAACATCCGAATCTTAATGTTCCGGACCTGCTATCCGAAGTTAGGACATGACGAAAATGTTCTCGATTATGTGTTATTTTTGGATGAGTCAACTTTTCATAACAAAGGATTAATTAATAGGCATAATTTTCATTATTACAGCCACGAGAATCCCAATTTCTTTAGAACCCTAAATCGTCAACATCGATCGGTCTGTTAATGTGTGGAGCGGAATAGTTAAAAAGCACGTGATAGGGCCATACTTTTCTGATGGTCACCTGAATGGTGCTATGTTTCTACAATTTATAAAATATAACTTAGGCAATAATTTTGGAAAATATATCTATTAATATTCGACAAGGATTTTGGTTGCAATTAGATGGCGCTCCTGCGCACTTTCAAATAAGCATTCGGGGGAATTAGATAGGCAATATCCCAGCAGGTGGATAGGCCGCGGAGGTCCACAGAATTGGCCAGCAAGATCTCCAGATCTAACGAGCTCCGATTTTTTTTTATGGGGATATATTGAAAATATTGTTTATGACATACCACCAAACACTCGACAATATGAAAGCGAATAAGAATGGCTTTTCGATCTATAACACCAAATGTTTTGAGTAATGTTAATGACTCATTTTAAGAAAGAGTAAGCTTCTGCATTGAAAACGATGGACCATTATTTTGAACACTTAAAACATTAGCAGTTTTTAACATATCAGTTTATCCGTTTTAATAAAAAAACATTTCTAAAGTTTACTTATGACTTTTAATTAGTATATAGGAAAACGCAGTTCAAGAGTTAGGCTGATAAATATCGTCTATCTATGTTGAATAATAACCGCAGTTTTGTCCAAGCTTACTTAAAAAAAAATAATGGTTAAGAATTAATATGTATTTGAAAAAGAACATTATAAATTACTAAGAAACTATAACAGATAGGTATAGGAAGCATTAATACAATCTTAAAGACCGTTAAAATTAGAATCTAAATAAGGTAATAAATACAGGGTGTTCGATTTAAAATAAGAAAGTTACTTGCCTTTAAAGATTGCGAAAATTAAAAGTATATTTTTCTTCACCCCGTATGTTTTTTTGCATTACTTTTATTTTAGTATCAAGTCTAATGCTTTAGTTAAAAAATAAATACGGTTTAAAATATCTAGCTTAAATATGCATGACAGGCATGCCTCTTCAATTTTGGTCTACATTTTGAAGGATAGTTAATTATCTCGTAAACGAGTTGAGTTAGGTATAAGAAACCTGACACTTTTCGTATATAAACCAACGCGAATGTGGTGGCCCACGCTGTATACGTATAACTTTTTTTTTATTATTAAATAAATTCTCACAGGATTTTAAGCAAAAATCGAGGTGATTTTTAAAAGAGATTAAAATATTTTAGAGGGCGGTAGAAGATAGACGACATCGACTGTCACAAGCTTTTCGTAAGCATAGTTGTTGTATGCCTGTGCGTCTAACCTTGTGAAAAGCTTGTCGTGTGTCAACTAGAAATCTTGACATAACCCTTTGTAACAAGCTTATTTCCTGGTCAGTGAAAAGCTTGTGATCACCTTTAGCTTATTTCAACTTCCTTAGAAAAAGCTTGTTTAAACCTTAAGTTATTTTCAGGGGAGAAGTTTTTTTTCAGTGAAAGAAACGAGTTTTGTAATGAAAATCATTATTTGTATCAGACGATGATGTATTAGGTTGACTAAAGCAAGATTCAGGTCGACACGAGCGTGTTGATGTTGGTCATCTGTTGCATGTTGGGCACTATTAGTATTTTTCACTATCCATATACGTTTTCTTCTTGAGACATTTTTATGTGTTTTTTAAGTGGAATGACACGCAAATATTATAAGTTTCAAATATCTCGAGAATTTGACGTTCTCATTCGCATATTTATGTAAATGTGGACAAGGCTTTTAAGACGAATTGGTGCGAGCTATAGAATTTTGCCAAGCGTGTCGTCTTAATGTCAAGGCTATCAAGAAAAATATATTTTATTTTTATATCTATAATTTTGACGCCTTATCATAGTGAATACATGGAAGTAATATAGATAACATTTTATCAATTCTTTTTCGTGGAATATACTATTCACAGTATTATTAGTATGTCATCCGTAATTATTGTCAAACTTTTCGTGTGGAACGCACAGATTTTTTTAAATGTTTTTCTTTGTTACAGTTTGCTTATTGTTAGCGGTTCTAGCAGGACGCATTTTTAATATAAACTAAAATACTCAGTGTATTGTTGCATTTATTTGTAAAACCTGATTCTTTATTTTTGACAGTGTAAGTGGGTACACTTTCTTTGTGAGTCATTTCCTGTGGAAAGGCATATATAATTATTAATAGGTCAGTGCATTTTTTTTTACAGGCTTAGATCTCCAAAGATTCAAAAGGGAAACATTTCAAGGATAGTAAAAGTAGTTTTGTGACAAATTTGCTTATCTGATGAGATTATACCAATTTTTATAAAGAGTGCATTTACAAAAATCGAAATATTTATTACTATCGCACTAAATTACCTGATATAGCATCGCTGATATCCAAATGTAATATTAGAACTAACAGAATTGAGAAAAGAAAAAGTCCTCTTATGGTATCCATGGCGGGTTAGTAACACATAAACAACAAAAACCAGAAGACAATCACCGACTTCACCTTCTCATTTTGCACTGCCGCGGACCGTTACTTCTGCGGCAACGCAGAAATTCAGTCCTCGTTATGGACTCTAGTAAAATACATGTCAGACAAAGATAACAACATACCAAATTTCGTGTTTGTGGTAAGAGATACGAGACATTATTGTATAGCCACAAGACTTTCACTTTTCACTACTCTTGTGAGTTCGTTGTCATTTTGTAGGCAGCTTTGTATTAATTTGAACATGGGAATAAAAAATGTTAGTTATAACCGTAATGAGTACGTGCATGCTCATCAATATAATACTTATTGTTGTATTTACAGTAGATATAAGTTATTAATTAAACTTTGTTTTTATAAATACTGGAATTTACACGTTCAAAGTATCACATTGCAGCTTTCGAAAATGTAAGAAACAAGGTTATATACCTGCATAGATATAATTACATCATTGGAACCACATAAATACTGACAGTGGATGTTGAGGTAACTAACGATGCGAAATATATGTATATAAATTAATTTATAGCAGTCAACAAAAACGTTCAGTATGTTGGGGTTTGAATTATCGCAGTGATCTTTTTTTTTTGTATATGCCCGCTTTATTATCCCTTTATTAGCTGGTGTTGAATAAATTAATCCTTTCCTTCTTACCATTGTTGCTAGAGCCCAAAAATTCAAAAATAATTTTGTTGTAGAAGAAAGAGAACAATTCACAAATTTACGAACTATATATATAATATATGTTCGAATTGCCATTCATTTACTTTAAGCAAAAATTAGTCTGTTTATAAAATGCTAATCTAATGGTGTATTATTGGCTTTAGCAGCCTGGTTGATTTGAGGACATTTCAAGGTAATGTGCTCTTCTAAATTAAAAACCCCATTTAAGGGTGGGCAAGATTATAAAAAATTTCATCACTCTCAATAATGGTTCAAATTCAAATTCAAAAAATACGACACCTATTGCTTAAATTAATCGTAAAATCCCGAAGTGCAATAAGTAAAAGCGCCATCTGTCATCTAGAAGTAGTAACATATAGTACAAATAAATAACACTTACTTTAATAATTAGTGTACTGTACGATTTACATTAGTTTTAGTTAGAACTGTGTAATGAAGATGTCAGGGTGATACTATATGTAGGTATAATCTGTCTATTTTATGTTTTAACCAACGTCATCGATTTTTGTCCGTATGAATCAAATCAAATGTCAATCTGCTATTAACTATGAATTTACTGGAATTTTCTGATGACGAAGACGTTATTAATTATTAATTGAACAGGTGTGAAGACCGAGAATTAATCGTAGGCTTCCTAACAATTTTAAAATTTGGGATGAACACTATTTCTTTGTGAGATAGCGTTTATAGAAAGAAACTGTAATGCGAATGCTGAACCGTATTACTAGTAGGTATAGCAAATCCTATAAATTCATTAATTTGTGTTATAGAAACACAAGCTTAAGACCGGAGGAAATGTTATTGCCGATAATGTGTGAAGTGATCTTAATACCAGTTGGTAGAATTTATGTTTCTAATGTAGAATAATAAACATTTAACACAGTAACTAAGTTTACTTAAGAAGCCTTAATAAAAGAGAGAAATATAATAAAAGATCTATTTTTTTTTGTAGAATTATATTATTTATGTTGTAAGTGATTCAAAATTCATTCAATTAATCACAAAACAGAGCATTCAGCCAATTCAGGCCACGAAATCTGACTTATCATGTTACGACAACAGTTCCTTTTTTTCAATTAATTATCTGTTTCTTCTGCAGAACTTCGAGATTCATTTGGATTGATAATTATTATTGGCTTAATAGGAGGTCTCTTTTCAGGATAAGATGAAGCAACATTTTCTTTCCCATTTCCCATTTTCTTTTTCTCTTAAAATTGCCAAAGCATTAATTACAAGCTCCTGTACCTTAGAATTCAACCGCTTTCCAGGCATTTTCTGTGATAATAATAACATTAGTCATTGTTTGATACATTCTCTTTATTTAAAATAACTTACGTACTGAAAACTTTACAGAACATTCTTGCGAAATACAGAAACAACACAAACAAACGGTGGAAAAATAAGTAATAATAAACCAAATACACAAACTAACGACGCTATAGGTTAGATTTGATGAAAAACTAAGAAAGACCTATTACCTAAAGACGCATATCTCCGTCTGAAAAGGAAACATGTTTACAGGTGCTTTTTTTACGCCTACTTGACCATTCGAAATACCACCAAGAATTAGCGACAAATGTGAAACTATTGTTTATACGTTGTGCAACGCTGGATGATTCAAGTTTACCATAGCTTTAACTTGCTATGTGTTCCTTACACCTAGTTCCGATCGCACGCTTTGTCCATCCAATGTAAACCTTATCACACCTGCAACAACCGATTTTGTAAATGCCCGATCTTTCGTTGGTATGAGGTTCGAAGTACGCGTACTTGTACATACTGCTGTGTATTAATTGAAATAACTAAAAAAATGCTAAAATGATTTTAAAACGAAAAAGAAAAAAATATTAGCTAGCTCAAAGGAAAAGATTTTTAATAAAACAAAAAAAACTGTTAATCCCAGAGTTACTCTCGCGAATTAAAACTTAATCTAATCACGAAAATTAAATTGTGAGTAAATGAAGTCAGACTTTCTAAATTACACGAAAAATTGAAAAGGTTTAATATAAAATAAAAGAACAGAATTTTTTAACCCACTGACGCCATTAAACAATAAAATTATTTCAACAAACGGGCTGAAATATACAATTGTGCAGAAAAAACCCTGAACTGAAGGTTCTGGCCTAAAATAAAAACTGCACAAGCGCATCTAATTTAAAATAGGACAATGCTATTTCCTATGCAAAAAAGAGGTTTTATTTGTTCAGGAAGATTTTTCAATATACAAAACCTTTGAATTTCTATCCATGTGGTTTCACAAATTAAAATAATCTAAGCGTGGACAAATGCTAGAAATTTACTAAATAAAAAGCTAAGTGACAGAAAAATGCTTCTACTCACCCAAACGTGGTGATAGGAAAACTAAAACGATACAGCAAAATAGATTAACAGAAAAATTAACTCTTACAAAATATAAATGAGCAAAAAAAACTAACATAAATCTTCCGAAACAGAAGAAATAATAATTGATCTTATATCTACCAAGTGTACACTTCAATATATTAACAATTATTACAACAATGATCCCTTGATTAACTATATTACAGAAAAATGTTAAATTTTACAATACAAAATGAATAACAAAATGGCAAACAATTATTTAAGAAAAACGTCCACTTACATCAATAATCGAACAAGGAAGAAGTTCTCCAAAACCCTATAATTCTTTTACCTACAAAAATCCCTCTCTCAAAATTCGTACAACGCAGGCGTAGAACATTACAATGACAGTATTTAATAGAATACGCATAAAATCAGCTCAAGCTAACAATAGACATTTGAATGACTAGATTATTTAAAAATCTTAACACTACATTAATAAAATCATACAATAAACTCTTAAACTAAACTTATACAAAACAAAACAAAATTGTGAAAATTCCCGGTAAATTGAAAATCAGCTGTACGGACAAAGAAATCACAACAACCCTTATATGCAACTTAAAATACATATCAGCGATGAATGGGTTGTATGGGTCACGGAGTCCGAAACCACAGCAATACGTTAGCGGTGCATGTTTAGGTAACAGGTTTTTTCTTATTTTTACTTAGTTTATTCGTTCTTCGGTTGATAGTGGGAACCCACGTGTTCCCAAAGCAATTGTCCCGAATTAATAAACTCTGATGAAGAGCCAAGTGATCGGATATTTATGTGTCTATTTTCTAACTTATAGCTTTTAGTATAGTTAAATATAAATACATAAGTATTTAAAATATAAATCTTTAATTTAATCACTATGAGTAGAATAATTAGAATTAAGCTATTGTTAAGTATTGGAATAGGTACTGCTGTTGTTTTGATTGTTTTTAGATCACTACACTCATCTATCCTGTCTTATTCAAATTCATAATGTGTGAAAAACGGAGCAGCTGAGGGAACGTGGAGGCTGGAGCCGCTTCCTCCAAACTCAGAAGTATAATAATAACTTGCTCGCTATCGGTAACAAGGTCTGGGACTTTTTCCCAGATCCTGCTCCCAGGAAGGTTTTTCCATTGTTTTCCCTTACTGTTTTGGCAATGTTGGGAGATAGCTAAAGTCATTCCATGGCCGCGAATATAATAGTAACTGATAGCTGATCGATTGACAGTACACTCGCGATTATGTGAATAACATTTTTGGTTGTTCACATATTTTATCGTATTCACATATTTACGAGTTTATTGTATTATATTTTTGTTATTATTATTAACAATCATAGGGAAATTATTTAGCTAGAGTAGGAATATTTCAATTGTTATGCAAGTCATATAGTACTTAGTATAGATAGCCTCGTGTAATACCTTTAGTGTTCTTAAATAAAATATATATAATTACATAGGGCGTAAAAAATAATACATAAATCAAACTGCTGCAAAATGGTGAAATTTACTTTTAAAGCGTTAGCAGTGACTACGATAGAGTATGCGTAGATGGCTCATTGATGGTAGTACATAAGTAGTACAGTATCTTGGCAATATTGTAAGAGAAGCTCCGCTTAAATATCTTGATTTATGCTTAAGCATAGTTAAAAAGTGATTACTCAAGTATTTCCAGAGTGCGTTTGGTATCTGACTTTTATTTTACTATACAGGTATGCAAGTTTCTTCATATGATTTTTGTGAAAAATGTATTACCGTATAATAATCTAATATTTATCATAATTAAAGAACTGATATCATTTATCATTGGGGTTCAGCCTCGCTTTCCGCGCATGCCGTAAACGAATCGAATACCATTATTCTCAAGCGTCGAGCCATTCGTTCGAGTGCTAAGTAATAATGTCGGCGACGGTACAACATTGTCGATTTTATAGCGCCCCTATAAATAGTACCCGCCGCGTTACCGTTTAAACTTCACGTAATTCTAACCGATCCTCTATTAATTACTATTCTACGAAAACAGTAACAAGTATTTTGGAAAGAAGAATGACCTTCTTATGTTTTTCGAAGCTAATAGTATTTCTGAGAGTACATTATTATATTGAAGTCTTAAAAAAAAAGAAAAATTTGTACCTAAATTTCTTAGACATATTCCGATAACATTTTTTTCGCCAGTTTTTATCAAGATGTCTAAGACTCCTTCAGTGTTAACTACAGATATATTAACAAGAGTTGAAAAGCATCTAAAATTATAACGTAAAGATTATTTGAAATGCCAATTCAAATATATTTTACGCTGCAAATGAGCACAGCGGTAAAGATATAACATATACTATGAAATATCATTTCATCACGTTTAATATTTGTTTAGTCATACATTTTTATAAAACAAGACTACCAGCGTTATCTACATACATTGAAAAACCAATTTGTTCAGGACAACAAAATAATTTCAATAAAATTTTATCATAAAAAATTAGTTGAATTCCAACAAAATATTTCGTTATTTCAAATAAATCAAGGGTTAAACGAATAAATAATTTGGTTCAATTAATCAATTATTTGTTTGCCCATATTTAACTCAATATTTACTTCTCTTATACAATCTTTGGTATTATCAAACAAATCGGTTTTTCAGTATATATATAAACCCGAGGAAACATTCTTTACACCTGTATAGAGTTATATTATTTTATTTGATAGTACTAATGAACCATAATAGAATGAACCATTTATACATTTATTTTTTTTATTTTCTATGAAATAAGATTCGATAGAATAATATGGAGAAACGCATTTTGAGATTCCAATCAGGTCCATTCGCCATGAGGGATGAACATTTTATTGAAACATTTCGGATAACGAAAGACATGATTCGTATTAGATGCAATATTTGCAGACCTAGATATTAGGTAAAATCCCGTGGTAATTCCGAATTTCTTGAAATTCTTAATTATGAATTATTAATAAAAACTCTGTAAACATAGTCAATTAAAAAACGGTGGGAAGGAACACCCACTAAATGGGCGGTTAATTTAGTTAAAACACGAGTAATGTTCAATAATTATTATGGTTCTATTACCATTTATATAAACTTTATGTGTTTGACGTAATAGTCATTTCAGTAAAATAGAGTTGAGGATCAACGTCACTGCCGGTATTACCACGATGTTATTATGCTTGTTAAGCATTGCAAAACAATTTTGTCCCCGTAAAAAAACCTAAGTACAATCCACAATCGAAATTAATCGAGAAAAAGGTAGAAAGCCTTAAGAAGTGGATTACATTTTGGGAATAGGGAACCTAAAATAATAATGAAATTTTCAATTACGAAAATACCTATGTTTATTAATGATAAAAATAACACATTTACACACTTTATTGATATAATATTATAACTGTTTGTATTTTCAGCTTCGTCTTCTTTTTCATGTTTTTGTCATGAGGTATTTAATTTAGTAGTGTCTTCTGGTATCTTCTATTGCTTTATTGATAGTTTTCAACAGTGGATACGTGATTCCATGCGAAGATTCGCCACGAAAATCATCAGTATCAATGGACCAAACCATACAACCAGCTAGACCCTTATTCATTGCAAATCTAACTTTTTCTGTAATGGATTCTGGATCGTCATAAGAAATTACTTTCTGTCCTGAGACTGCGAACGGCGTTGCAGTATGACTGTCCCAGTAACGTGTGTAACCCAAAGATGTATTCTTCAGTGCTGCGCAAATCTACAGAGTCGTCCGTTAGGTGCATATAAACTATATATTTCAAAATATAAAAGGTACCCTCGTTGTATCCCATAAATCCATTTTCCCTCGTAAAAGGTCCTTGAAATCCTGTACTTTGCGAAGGTTCTCCGAGCTTTTGCGTGTTCCAATTATGTGTCAAAAAAGTTCTTCCATAAAAAGGTATTCCCATGACGAGTTTACTGGGATTTGCACCAAGACCCAGCATATAGTTTATGGAGTATTCCTAACGTAAAATTGTAAAATTTGGATTTCTTAGCTTCAAAAATGGTACGAAGTTATGAAAAGAAAATAATTCTTACCACATTCAATACATCCGAACCTCTTAAAGGAGCATTAGCTCCTGTTACACTGTCCCACGCTCCGTGGTAATCATAACACATCATATGGATGAAGTCTAAATAAGTTGATAGACTAGCCACATCGTAAGCGATGTCGATTGTATCTTTGCCAGCACCAAAAGCAGCTGTTAGGAGGTAATTGTGGTGGTTAAACGCCTCCTTGAGTTCCTTAAAGTTTATGGTAAAAAATATTTGTTATAATAATATGACGCATGTGATGTAAATATTTATACTTATTATACCTTCACTAAAAGCAAGAAGTTAACTTTATCTTGTGGACCACCTCCACGTTTGCCTGGGTATTCCCAGTCTAAATCTAAGCCGTCGAATTTATATTTCCTATTAACATGCATATGATATGTTATATGTAATTTTACAGGGTTAATTAAAAGTATGGAGACGGTGATTTGTTGTCGTTAATATTTATTTCAGAGAAATAAGTTCAATGCAAAAGTTCTTGTGAAATTTTAACCTGTTTACTCATTCAGGAATACTTGAGTTTTTTCTATTATTTTTAAATTACGCTTGTCCGGGTATTCGTGGTTTTCATGTTGATTTGCGTCAAATATTTAATGTACACAATCCAATAATTCATAAATTTGTTTATGGCTCCGTTTTTGGTCTATCTAAAATATATTTCAGGAAAACAAAAATATTGAAGATATTTACGACAATAAATCGCCATTTTCATACTTTTAACAAACCTATATATACTTATAACTATCTATTACCCCAGTAAATCCAAAACGCTGAGGATAAAGCGCCTTCTTCTGTTCGGATCTGCAGCTAATTGCGAATAATTAGTTGAGCCTTCATTCCAACCACCGATTGCAATGCTTACTTTCAGATGCGGATACTTCTGCTTTAATTTAACCAATCTGTTGAATCCATCTTTCCCATAATTATCACTAACATCTTGCCAAGGGTCTACATAAAGGGGAAACGACTATATAGAATATAGAGAATATTGTACTTTAATATTATATATTAGTGATAGTTTTAGCCTATCTTCTTTAGATTTGGAAGTAGATTTGTTGTGGAAATAAGGCTTCTTATTTAAACTCTAATTATTTACTTACAAAACATATATTTTTTGGTTCTTTTTCTTTCTTTATATCATCATAATAGCATAAAGAAATTATATAAAGAAAGGAAAAAAAAAAGTTTATAAGCATAAATTAGTTTATATAAATTTCCAGTTTCATTAATTAACTAACATTATAGATTCTCAAGAAGGCTAAATTAATGCCGAAACGCCAGTAAATAATTAGAATATAATTAAGAAGCCCCATTTCCACTACAAATCTTTAATGTTATACTTTTTATGTTACTACTAATATTTTGTTTTTAGTAAAATTCTAATTTACTTATTTAAAGATTTTGAACAACTTTTTTGATTAAAAAAGCGTCTATTACTGTTTTTTTCAATTTTGCTATCTTTAAATAGTGCACGAAGGAAGAGTACCACACTCTGAAAGTACAATTCAGTGGCTGGTGTAACCAGAATGAAAGAAAAGGTTTAAGTAATAATAATAGGAGTTCGTTAATAATTTGCAATTAAAAACCGTCTACAGAAAATCTACAGACGCGTTTCATCCCCTTAGGGCTCATCAGTGTAGGTCAGCGGTGTTAATTGCATTCTCTACGCGACAGTATATATGTGTAACATACCAGGGTAAGTTTTTTTAT
The DNA here is from genome assembly GCA_004143645.1 of Protaetia brevitarsis. Classification (NCBI taxonomy): domain Eukaryota; kingdom Metazoa; phylum Arthropoda; class Insecta; order Coleoptera; family Scarabaeidae; genus Protaetia; species Protaetia brevitarsis. The sequence continues at coordinate 64,977 of RXPK01001727.1, read as the reverse complement.
ATGACAAAGTTCATTTATTAAATAACTGTTCCCGGAATTAAAATTTTGATAATTGGAATGTATATTGTTGCGTAAGAAACAATTTGAGTAATTGTTGATTTCTTCTGTACGCACTGTACGACCGAACGCTCTTGGTATTGCGTAATTATCATTTAGAGTAAACGTGGTGCGAAAACGTTCCATAGTTAATCGAATTAATTGCTCTGATGGACGATTATGTTGACCGTAAAATTGACGTAGTGCGCGATACGTATGTCGAACAGAACCATGATTTTCAAAATAAATTTGCACAATTTGGAAGCGTTGTTCAGGCGTCAGTCTATTCATATTGAAATGCCAAATCAAACTAAACATAAATCACTTGACAGCTGACAAAATGGCCGCCAGTTAAAAAAATGTTGCCAACTTAAAGTTTTATACCTCTATAAAAAACACCAATAGGGTGTTCCATTTAAAATAAAAATCTTATTGCTCCTCACAAGCTTAAAAATATATTCAAATTATGAAGGAAGCTGTTACAACAAACTATATATTCCAATTATCAAAATTTTAATTCAGCTAACAGTTATTTAATAAATGAACTTTGCCATAGAAAAGGTACCTTGTAGAATTGGATGAGTGTATTTAGATGTTTAAACCCTGTGTTAGCCAAGAATTTTGCAAAATTTGTCGATTTCCAATTATCGATTTTATCGATTTTAATTGCAAATTATTAACGAACTTCTATTAATGACTAATGCGTGCCAATTCACGAGGCTATAGTGGCTATCGTCGACATTTACAATTAGGTGTTCGAAATGGAACATATTTGTAAATGGAAATCGACAAATTTAGCAAAATTTAGGTACTCAGGCAGAAATATTTCGGGAGAGATCTATTCGAGCCCTCGAAGGTTTTCAAGTTTTCAAGGTTTTATAGAGAACACCAAGCTGCTCGAGTGGAAATAAGAGACTTAATAGGGATGATCCAATGAGCACTTAGCTCAAGTGCCCGGACTTTAGGTGCCCTCCCTAACTTAATGAATAAATGAATGAATGATTTAATTAATTAACACCGGAGATATATACATATATATATATACTGGATTTACAAATAGGTATGTACACAAAATAATAATAACATTTATTATTAGTGAAATTTATCATATAATCCATAACATTACATAGCCCTTAATACAATTAAAGTAAATAGTACCCGTATGTCGGACGTTTAATGATCGTCTAAAATGGCGTGGATCACTTATTTGAAAAAAAGTGTTATCTTCGCACTTAGTATTACTTTTTACGAAGAACCTTAATGAAACCACAATTGTAAAATAAAATTGTTATCAAAACGATAGAAAATCTTACCTAACGGTTTAATGGAATCATTTGTAACATCCAATCCTGCGAATGAATAGATTATGTGCGTGAATAGTTGTGGATCTATGTCTTCGATATCAAATTTGCCGCTCTCTGGCCTGTAAACAGACCATCTGCCCAGGTAGCAAACCACAACTTTGCCGTGTCCAGGACCTGTATAAATGGAATTAAAGAAGTTGATTGTGTCCTAGTGAACTTTCGAAAAAGCAAATTGTTAGATTGTAAGCCGATACAAGGTGGTTTTAATAATAAGTTTTGCTAGGAATTGATTGATGAATTTCAAATAGTTTATTATAAAACAAATTGTATTTCATTAATAATTGTAAGATGATTTGTCAACGCTAATGGCTACTATTTATTCTAAGACGCATTAGTAGTTTCATACTTCTTCTCTTTAATTTTGCTCTATTTTGAAGCAAATTATCAAAGAGTTGGGTAATGTTAACAGGTAAATTCATAAATTTTCAAGAGGTCAATAAAGTTATTATTCATTGGAAAGCTGGTATTAATAAATATTTGAAGTATAAAAATCAAACAACACAAATTGATAATGCGTTGTTCTAAAGAATTAATAATGTATAGAATGTTTTGTAGGAAAACAGTTTTACTTATTTGAAATTAACAGTTTTCAAATATTTTAAGCAATTTTATGTAGACCTGCGATTATTTCACCAATTATCGAGAATATAGAATTCAATGTCAATATGAAATTTTACGCTGCATTCAATGTTGTCACAAAAAATATCAAAGATATACTAAAGGTAAGATGTTGAATACACGTTTTTAAACAACTTGTATGTAATTTAGTAATTATTTCTTTCATAATGAGTACCTATACGTCAATGTACTTGCATCAACATTTGTAAAACGGTTAAAAATCTAATACCAGACAAAATATTTAGTTTTATTCTAGAGTTAGAGAGAATTTCTACTACTTGAAAGTTCGAAAAATGCTAATGAGACAATTTGGTGGGGCATCTTTATAATGTCATATTGATTAAATAAACTTTGAAATTTGGTTAAAATTCCAAACTTGCTGTCTTAAATAGCGAAATTTTAGCAAAAAGTATTATTTAATTTAGTCAGGAGTATTGCTGCATTAATTAAACAGCTTATACAATGAATAAGTATGTATTTAAAACTGCAAACGCAGTTGGGAGATCAATTCTTATGTAAATTTGCTGTTGTACTTTACAGGAATGTTTGCGAATTACACCTATATAAAAATTTTGTGTTTATTTTTTGTTGTATTTGCTTCATTAATAAATGTAGATAAATCCAAGATGTTTTGATGATTAAGTTGGAATTACGAAAAATATGGGTATGTGTACTCCGCTAATTGTGAATCCCAAATTTAAGGAAGATGATGTATTAGTTTATATAAAATCAATATTTTTACCTTTCTAAACAAAATATTGACATATCAATTCACAGGCATACAAAATTGTATGTAATTATATATGTATGTATGCGGATAGTGCAACTAATGTATAACTAAAAAAGAACATTCCTATTAAGCATATATAGCATAAGTTGATTTGTCGATACGCTATGAGATACGTTCAAGATAACTGACGTTTTGCATCCAAAGCCTGATTTGATTTAATATTTACAGATTTGTAGGCTATAACACTAGTAAATCCCTAAGTTGAAGATCCTAACATCCATAACATGATGGTTTTGCATCAAACGATGTATTGCTTAAGAAAAACTTAAGTGACAAGCTAAAATTCGTAATCCAATTAAATTTAACTAGCTATAACACAGTAATCTAGGTTGTATCACAAAATAGATAAAAATAAACAGCAAATAAATTCTTATGAGTTGACTTACCTGACATTTTCTATAATTTAGGGTACCGCACTAAGCCTGATAAGTAACTACTAGTTGCGTACTGTAATATATGGTATTATATACAGATTAGATGTGCAAGTATTTGTAGATGAAAACTAATTATGTATTTGTAAAAGCATTCCCCATAATTATAGATCGTTAGTATTATTTTTATACAGGTTGTTTAGTAAGTAATGGTACAGAGTAGTGCTGTGCATTTTAATCGGGATTATCATAACTGATTAACTGGATCACGGCGGTTGAGTCAAAAATATAGTGAACATGTTTCATAACTAACAATTGATAACATTAATTGCGATAGTGCTCCAAATCCCAATGTTTGTTCAAAAATGAATTCAATTGAAACTTGAATTAAATACATTGTACATTCTAGACATCTAGAGATTTGCCTGACTAAGTACGGCATTGTGCAAGTTATAAGTACGTAACATACATACGTGTTCGCCGAGTATTTATATGACGATTGCAGGTACGTGTAATTGCGCGCAACTGTTGTAGGTAGTACCGTAGTTACCGTAGTATTGCATGATTAGTAGCTGGCATCGTCAGGAACAGTTAGAAAAACTTATGTACTAAACTTCTTTTTTGCTTTACCTTTTTTTTTATTTACACGTAGAAAACATTTACTGTCTTATATTTGACGTGTCAAAACATATATACAGGCCGTTTAAAAAGAGAGAGTGGATGGATTTTACTTTCACACTGTATACACAAAACAAACAAAAAATTAGTGAAGTCCTTAAACTGTTTCAACAATATCTGGGCATTTTTTTTCTTAAATGAAGAAATAGCGTAATGATATTTTATTTTTTTTCAGTTATTTTTTTTGGTAATTTTATGACTGCGTTGAGGAATATTTAAATTTATGGAATACTATATATATTATATGGCATTTCGTCAATAACTGTTCAACTGACAAGACATGAAAATGCAAATTAATAATTTAGGCATAAATGAATTTGTATAGACTTTTTAGACAATGGAAATAAATACGATAGTATAGGGATATAAATTACGTTATAGGAAAATCATATCACTAAGTGATAATCAACAAGTAGTACCGCAGACAATTATTGTACCCTACATGAATGATTACTTACGAGTAAGTATTTTATCTACTCAATTTGTTGGGTAAGGTACTGTTGACTTGTTGACAGAATACATTTTTATTTTTATTTTACTTACGAGGTGCCGAGTATATTTCTAACGTATGGATTTTGTTTCAAACAATAAGTTGTGCCTCAAACTACCTATCGCTAACAAGTAGCTATTTAAATATTAGAAGGGAAATGTGTTTGTGATACACTGTCTTAGAGCTAGTTATAACAATTTGTATTAAAAAAATAGCAAATGGGGATTCAAAAAATCGATAAGAAAATCAAAAATACTGCTAATAAAAAAATTAACACTAATAAAAGTGGCTTTTTTATACGTAAATGCAAGTACTTACACAAACTGGTATGGGAAGCGCAATTTAATATAAATTTATATAGTTCAAAATTGCTAATATGCTGAAAATAAAAAAAATACTGTTGTGTTTAAATTTAAGGTCTTAAAATATCTTCAAGGATGAAGCAAGTTATAGCAAATTTTAAAAACAAAAAAAAAAGTTTAGTGTATCTGCTGATGATGATAGCTTTGCTATCGAAACGTACTGCTGTGGTCTGGCGCCCCGGTTTTCGCAAATTCAGATGTTGTCGTGTTTACTCCGATCAGCCTTTGTCAATGTTTCGGGAAAATTTTCACAGATGTATAGTTTAGTTTTGTATAAGCTTTAGTTAATGAGTTAATTGGTTAATTTATTTAGTTAAGTGTTCAGTTGTTTTAAATTAATTTCACTCTTTATAATACCTTGCGTTCGCTGGTATTGTTTATGTTATTATGTTTTGTGATTTTGTCCGTTGACGGACTGGATCTGTGTACGGCTTCGCTGTACGCAGCGGTCGAGATTGTAAGAACTAGTTCCGAGATAGGCGAGAGCGTGAGTAGACGTAAAATTTTATATTGTTTGCTGCCATTTTGTTAATACTTTTGATTTAAAGATTTGTTTCGCTTATTTTGAATTTTATTTTGTCCATCAAGGAACTCGCTTAATAATAATTGTTATTATATTGTTGTGTGTAATGAGTTAATTTTTCCGTTTTCAAGTTGCTGATTAGTTTTGGATTTATTTATCACCTCGGGTTGGGTGAATAGAAGCTTTGTTCTTGCTTTTAGTTTTCATTTTTGTAAATTTTTGGTGTTCCACGATTTTATTTTATTTTAATTTGAAACCACGTGGATTGTTTTGAAAAAAAAATATCTTCCTGAACTAATTTGTTTTTTGCTTTGATATAGGATTTAGCATTGTCTTATTGTAATTTAGAATCTATAGCAGTTTTTTTATTTAAGCCAGGGCCCTCTGTCCACGGTTTTTTTCTGCAACGTTTTGTAATTAATATTTTTTTTTTTTTTTTTTTTTATAATAAATTCTTGAGATTTAACGTCATTCAGAATTATGTTCTTTTATTTTTGTTTAAACCTTTTCAATTTTTGGGGTATTTAAGAAAGTCAGATTTCTTCCACCCACAATTTACTTGTCGTGGTTAGTTTCAAGTTTTAATTCGCGAGGGTAACTCTGAGTTTAATTGTTCTTTTGCGCCCTTTAAAATTTTTCCGTTGAGCTAGCTAATTTAATTTTTCATTTTTTTATATTTCATTTTGTATTTTTCAAACTCAGTCAGAACACGAGCAGTACGTCCAGTTTAGTGCAGTTTGTGGTGAGGGGTCTAGGAGAAGTTTACAGCTTTAAAAACAAAGCTTAAGCTGACGTCTCACTTTATATAACAATATTATTTATAAAAAAAATAGTGCTCTTCATTATGTATGGTTTCCATATGAAATCAGTATAAATGTGAATGGATTAATAAACCTCATACCACATCAATGATGATAATAATAATGTGCTATAGAGAAAAGAAATATATTTATTGAAACTTAAAAGACACATGTAAATCACAAGTTAAAGCTGAAAATAAGTTGCTAAAATATATAGGTTAATATGCACACCTAGTATATAGAACATAGATATATTACTTTTGCGCGGTATTGTAACTTTCCAATGTTGTATATATGCATACCTAATGTATTTTAAAATTAGTACTTAAGCACGTTACTATCTTCCACACAGAATAATTTCTTTCTAAGGAAATTGTATTAGAAATCATGTCTTTAGGTTTTGGCATTTAATAGGTTTTTAATTATTAATACATATTTCTTGTAAATAATGTATAAAAGTGTAAAGATAATAATATCCTAGTTTGACTATAGCTTATTGAAACCATAAGTGAGCGTTAAGCACGTAGCACGAAGACGCTATTTTAGTGTAATCGAGAAATACACAAACAGATATTCCGCAGTCAAGTAACGAAATTACGAAACTTAGAGGTGCTTAATATATGTACTTCTAAAAAGGTATAATGAATTTTCATCTGCAAAAGTTGCTAAATGAGACGCGCCTTCCGAGAATGTACAATCGTGTATAATGCCCGAGTTTTATGACCAAAAAAACAATACTACCATTCTTTTATTTACTGTCTTTATTTAGTTAGCTATTTTTTTATCAATTGAATGAATAACTTGCAAAGGTACGCATGTATACAAAGAATACTTTCTAGGTAGATCCCAGAGGTATGGGACTTCCATATAAATTCAATGAACATTATTTAGTCGCACCCTACAAGCGGTGATTTGTACTAATTTCGTCTATCTCGCTCATTCTCTATTCTTGACCGTTCTCGACAATCGCGCTGCGTGGCGCTGCGATCACTCGTTTTTTTGTTTATTGACGCCATTTTGACAAAATTTGCTGACGCCGTTTCGCATCGCGGTTTTATGCACGTTTTTTGGTTATTTCGAACGTTTTGTAAGTGTGAAATGGATGTTATAACATTTAATATGCCAGGTACTGTATTGGTCGAACGATTTGCAGTAAGCAGACATGTATAATTAAGATTTATTTAGGGTTATGCATAAGCCAGGTACACTTCCTAGAGAATTTTTCTGGAGACATTGCATTGCAATCTATAGCAAGAAAATTGCTCCTGCATTTATTATGTAAGTTATTAATATTTACAAATCAATTTTGATTAGTACATGTTTCCCCATCTCACCTTACATCATAAAAATGTACACGTAAGTTAAAAGTAAACATTCTAAGATATACCACCCTAATCAAAGATATTATTTTAGGTAAATACAGTGTTTTTAGTTGATGCAGCATGACGTCAATTAACTCCTTCGAAAGGAAGACTAACTCGTAGTGAAACCCATTATGGTCAATGGATTTGGGGTTGAGGCATAATATCGAGAACCCAAGAAATCAAAACCAAATCTGGAAGTGATTTAATGACGGCGAATCAAAAATTGGCTTTAGTAAATAAATGCAAAGAAAATAACCACAACCGATTTAGATAAAATATTTTTGAGAGAAAAATTAAAAATTTATTATTTAGTGAGTTTCCTCTAGACGTTTATAGGGGAAGGAAACTATAAACTAAATTTATTATGTTAATGGAAAAGCTCTTAACTAATTTTAACCAAATATTACTAGAAATATATTCTTTAATGCTAAATTAAGTAATATAATTTCAAATATCAGGTAACCTAAACTTTTAACTCTCAATAATCTTTAAATTTGTATAGAAAATCCCTGCAAGGAAAATCACTTAATCAAATGGAATGTGAAAAATAAATCTTGATTCGAAAATCACTTGGCTAGTATACGATCGAGTTAAAACTAAAGTTCGATTTATTTGCACTTATCAGGTTTTCAGTCATGTTTTGTTTTTTAATTTTTTTTAAAACAAATTGAAAATTTGCTTGAAATGATACTTTGTTACATTTCATGGTTTTATACTCTCCATACTATTTGGGTTTTTTTTAGAATATTTATCTGTGGTTTATTTTGCGACAAAATATATTATGTTAATGATTTTACATAGGGGCATTTGTGTAAGACTCGTTTGGATGGTATTGTATTTATTTATGTATGAGAAATATGGCTTATTGGTTACAATAAAACACAAAAAAAAATTAATTCAGGACAGTAAGCTTTCAATGAACTTTGTGATTTTTATCTTCAAATGCTTAAGAGTAATCCTTATTATTTTTATTGATTCAAAGATTGAATGGATTTATAAATACATTGATAGCTTTTGTTGTAAAACGATTAAGGTAATTTTGGAATAGAAAGAAGGAGGATTAGATAGTGTTCTCGAGTTTTAGATCAACATTTAAGTTTTACGTCACCAAGTCTATAAATTTATTTTATGTATATATCGTTTTTACCTGGTTAAAATTAATTAATTCTTTTCTAATAAAAGATTGTGGTTATTCATAATGATATTCCGACTTATGTTTATGAACTCATATATTTCATCGACCTATTTCTAGAATTTTATTGCTTCAATTTTCATATTTGTCTCTAAAAATGCAATATTCAATGCATATGTTGTTATTCCTTTTTACTTTTCATTAATTTTTGATTTAAAATAAATGTTTATGTATTTATAATATTGTATAGGAAATAGTACCATGTATATTTAATTTATTATATTTTTGCACAATTAATAAAGATATTTTACAAAATCATGTGTTTTTTTGTTCTATTTCAAATCATAAAATAAAAGAGCAAATAATAGTAAACATCTAATTACCGCAATAAATTTTTTTAGTAGAAGAATAGTCATAGCGCCACTAAACGCAGTCGGTTGGCGTATGAGAGTTACCATCACAGAACAGCAATAAAGAGAAACGCAAGTCCTGTACAATTCGTTGGAAACACGCGACGTCATATCGGGGCGGCCATGACGTCACGTACCGCCATGCTTACGCCAATATGGAGCCCCAATTGTAAAAAATTAGTATATGTTTCGATTTTCCTTAATCTCATCAGTGTGATACGTCTGCTAATAATGGGTTCGTATTTACGGCTTACATTTAATTTAACAAATGTCGTGATTATTATTTTAATTTATTTTTTAACAATTTTTGAGATTGTAATTTTTTTTTCGCAAATAATCGTAAACGTGTTTCCTTACCATTCATCTGAATATGGAACAAATCACATTTTAAGAACTTAAGAACTTAAGAAACTTAGTTACAACATTGTTAAATTAAATATTAGTCCGTGAATATTCACAAATATGCTTGCAGAAATCACAGAATATCTAAGTTTAAAACAAATAACTTAGTTTAGAAGTTAGGTTAAAACAACAATCACTAATAAACATTTAAATTCTCTTTTAAAAATGTTGCTTCCTGTTATAAAACATAATGAAAATTTAGATAACAAATGAAGATCTCTCTGAAAGTAGGGAAAACTAAAACTGAAAATTCTTAAAACAGAAAATAAACCCTAATCAACACGTAATCAAAATAAAATCTCAGAGGAATGTGCCTCTGTGCCCATAATAAATTTGGTTAATTTAATTTTGAATACTATTATAAGCAAGACTTTTTTAATTAAACATTAGAAAAAAGGAAATTTTGTTGAAATAACCTTGGATTTGCAATTTGTTTAAGGAAACAGGCCTTTTGTTGTATGTATTTATAGATACATAGCCGAAGAACATTTCTTAAGTAAAAACTAACGTAGAAGAATGTCCATGTAAACCTTGGAACAGATTAACGAACACCTCTTTAACTTTTGTGCGAGTGACAGAAAACGGATGGGGAAGTCATTGGTTTAGAGATAAAAACTGTACCCGATGGGATAAATTAATAAATGACATGAATCTTGAAAAAATTAAATTGTGTACTATCCTTGTTTTAAAACAAAAATTACCTGATTAGTGTTCCAAAAGTAGGTGATAATGGAGACAACTCAAATTATTAAAAAATATTAAAAGGGATTGTCAGGAAAATACATTTTTAAGTAATGATTAATTGTAACTGAACTATCAAAATGCCTGAGCATATTGAAAGTTTTCTACCTCTCTGTGGTATCATATAAAATCCTTTCCAAGTTTTTCAAGCGTTGGTTTATACTTATTAGGAACTACGGCAACGAATTCATTCTTTAACTCTATCAATACTTTGAATACCCAGGAATTTTACAATTTCTGTGAAATATTTAGGCTATAGATATGCAAATTACACAACGAAAATTCTAATGCGTTTATTTATTACTTACGTTTTGAATAGCAAAGAGGACGACACGTTTAACACTATTGCGGGGTAATTACAAACTGTGGAATATTAGCCGGGCAAATTGGCGAAATCGTCATCATGATGGCGGCAAACGTGGGAAATGATAATAAATCTATAAAAACAATCGAAATTTTCCTAAAATTCCTACCTGCATCATATTTACAAATTACAATTACCAAGTGTTTAAGTGTAATTTAGATATTGTAATTAGAGGATACTAGGATACTGAGTTTATGAAGCGATAATTGCCAACATTCATTTAACGAACTGAATTTGAATTCTTTGTTACAAGAAGTGGGCGCGCCTCGTACCTATGTTCGTTTGTTTCAATAAGCGTATTACCATTTCATACCCATGGTCACATCAGTCAGGTTTCCCACCACAACTGAACGACTCCTAATAAACCGTACGATCATTACCGGCCAATCCAAACGCATAGCCCCGACATCTTGGATACGGCCGCCAACAAAGGCGTCATTATCACGGCGTCATGCTTACATTTCCTTACGTTAGTTGATATCCTTTCTAGGAGTATTTGCGTTGACATTTTTGTTAGTGTGGTTTCAATCAACGTAGTATACTGTGACCAAATCAGAAATCTGATGGTGCGGTATATTACTAACCTTGCATTTAATTGTTTTGTTTTTTACTTTTTTTGTTTTTGGCTTTTACGACTATTTCTAAAATCATATTTCGACTTATACGCGTAAGCCCTTGTGTAAGTAAATGCTGAAGTACTGATTGTAATAAATGAACTTGCAAAATGAAAAACCAACAAAAAAAAGAAAATTAAATTAGCTAGTTTCAACGGGCAAAAATCTTAAAGGGCGCAAAAAAACTATTAACCTCCGAGTTACCGTCAGCGAATTAAAAACCTGAATCTAAACCACGAAAAGTAAATTGTGACGTGAATGAAATCAGACTCTCTTGAAATTACCCAAAAAATTGTAAAGGTTTAAAAATAAAAATAAAAGAACAGAATTGTCAACCAAAGATTGCACTAAATTAACAAAAATTTATTTTTATAAAATGGGTAAAATTACAAAGGTGCCAGAAAAAAACCCGTGGAAACTGAAAGTTCTGGCCTAAAATTAAAAAACTGCACTTGATTCTAAATTACAATAGGAACAATGCTATTTCCTATACAAAGCAAAAGTTTTTGTTTGTTTAGGAAGATAATCCTTAAAATATTTCAATTTCAATTCCACATGTTATCAAATTAAAATAAATTAAATTAAGCGTGGACAATTTCTAGTAAATAACAATGAAAAACAAAATGCAAGCACAATGCTTCTACTCACCCAACCCAGGTGATAGATAAATAAAAACGAATCAGCAAAAAAAAAAAACGGAAAAATTAACGCTTAAAACTAAAATGAGAAAATTTTACAACTAAAATATATCTAACTGCACAAAAAATAATAAATGATTCTTATATCTACAACGTGTACACGTCAATATATTAACAATTATTACTAAATGAATCCTTTGATGGACAAAATTTTTGAAGAAACGAGACGAAATTTACTATAATCAAAATGAATTACAAAATGGCAACAATGATTTACAAAAATACGTCTACTCACGCTAACAGCCGACCAAGGAACTCCCTGACAAAAATCTCAAGCGCAGTCGTAACAATACGAACAACGCAAACGCACAAATCACCGACAAAATCTGGTAGAAAACGCATTTAACCTACACTCAAACAATAGACATCTTAATGAATGGAATTGATTTATAAAAAACTTAACACTAAATAAATTAAATCAAATAACTTTTTAACTTAATCAATACAAACTAAAACTTAATTCTGTGAAAACTCTCTCGATACATTGATTAATGGCTGAACGAAGGAAACAAGACAAAATCTATGCAACTTAAAATACACTCGCAAAAAAACGGGATGCCTGCCACAGCAGTACGTAAAAGCGTTAGTATTTTGGGGTTAAATATTTCTTGGTCATAAAAAAAATGAAAAAGTGTTAAACGCATACATGTTGCTTAAATTTTTATAGTAAATCGTCCAAAAATTATTTTTTCAAATAAATCTAGTGCAGACCTGGTGAAAACAAATTGTCGTTATTGCGATCCTGAAGTCTATCTTGCAAAGATGGTGTCCGAGATCACAATATAAAGCCATTAAAAGATCAAAGCGACCGCCAGGGAGTGAAACTTCTGATTGTTATCCCATTCTGTGACAATATTACAAATATTCATATTTTGAGAGTGAGGAAGTAAACGTATTTCAAGTGAAATTTAATTTAAGTAAATAAAGATTTTTTTTTAACTTCCGTTGGCAGAAACCTCGGATATCAAATTTTAGTAATATTAATCACTTTCATAAAACCGATAGCAATATGCCGACATGCCGTTATAGAGTTCCAAGAATGTTCTGTTTGTTGTCTTTTTGGTTTCCTAAATTCAGTTACCAATAAATAAAATTATTATATAGTATAAGCACTTTGCCTGTTATTCTAGCAAATATAAATAATAAAGTGTGTACAAACAATATAAAATAAACTTACAACTTAACACTAATAAACAAAAATCCAAGGAGCTACATTGCTTTCGGAGACTCCATGTCAGACGGCTCCCCTACAAAGAAAATACCTGGTCCAGTAAGTGAACAATATGTGAAATATTATGAGTGTATTTAGGATATCTGCTTTAATTTCCCTTTGTATTTTATTTTTTTGAGGTTTTTATTCATTGCAAATAAGTGTAGGTACCTAATCATTGTTAAATTCTTCATGAATGTAGAATAAGTCTAAAATGTTATTTGTATATGTAACTTTTAATGTTTTTCTTATTTCTTTCGATTTACAATATTTTACTTGTTAGAAGAAAATTTGTGAAGGAGTTGACAGCATTAGGACTTACTATAAAAGATATGACTTGTTAATACTGTATAAGTTTGTCTGCGCAATTTGGTAAATTACCAACAATGGATATCACTTGTTTGTTAGCACATCTCATGGCCTACTAATATCTAATAATTAATGTACGTTCTCTATGACTAAGAGTCATTACTATTAGTAAGAAACTAGTGAACGTTAGATATCTGAAACATAAATATTTAGATAGGTTAGGCAAATAATGTACAGAGTGTTTTGTAGGAAAAAACTCATTTTATTTGTTTGAAACTTGGAATTTAGGCATGTTATTAGCAATTTTTTGAAAGAATTGCTAATACTTCAAAAACTATTAAGAATAGGTATACCAAACCCTAATATCAATCGATGTAGAATTTCGCGCTGCATTCAATGCTGTAGTAAAATACCATGTTCCATTTGAAAGAAGTTTTGTTAGCTTAAAAGTATCCACATTGGAGGAGCGTTTTTGAACACCCTGTATGTGATTCAGTGATTATTGCTATAACACCTTATAGCTACGTCCTTGTATTTATATCGACTTTAGTAGAACCACTAAATATCTACTATCTCATGAAATATTTCATTTTATTTGAAAGAGTGCAATTGTCAAAAAATCAACGAAAATGAAAATATCTCAAAAACGGTCGAGTTTAGAGATAGGGAACCTTCATATAAACTAGTTGCAAATGATTCGCTAAATTCATTAGACCGATAAAAATTATACCATTCTGTTTAAAACAAAAAAGTTGATATCAACACCCTGTATACCGAAAGTGCTATAAAGTTGAAAATATTTTCCTTAAATAGATCACAGTAGGCCATGTCTACACTGCAAGTTTCAAAATCAAATTTCTACTAGAAGTTCAAAAAAATCGAATGTTCCAGTTCGGTGGGACAGCCTGTATAAAGTACCGCAATACGTAAAGTATTTATTGGTATCAATACAAAAACAACAAATGTAAAAAATAAAATAATAACAACAATAATTAATATAAAGCTCTTAGACACATACAAATATTCGAACACCCCGCACTACATCAGATTTTCTGATCAATTGTTTCGGAAGCACGTGGATTCCTATTATCAACCGAAGGCTGAATGAATTCCGAAAAACTAAGAACACCTATTACCTAAACACGCATTGCTATCTCCGTCTGAAAAGGAAACATGTTTACAGGTGGTTTTTTACACTTACTTGTCCCTTCGAAATACCACCAAGAATTAGCGACAAATGTGAAACTATTGTTTATATGTTGCGCAACGCTGGATGATTCAAGTTTACCATAGCGAGCGATAATTTACTACACAGATAAGGTAGGTTGGTATAGATGGGTTTATTTTAGCGCGGTTACTTGAAAATTATTTAAGTTTACTTCAGAGTATGAAAGGAAGACTGTGTTACCATTTTTGCGCAATTTTCAACATATGGAAATTTATATGTTGAAATTGCCAAATTGCGCAAAAGTGGTAACACAGTCTTCCTTTAATACATTTTATTGTTATAATACAAATAAAAAGACCACACATTCTATAATTACACATACATTTTTATTGAAACATATTTACATAAAGTATCTTAACGTAGATATATGTATAAGTTAAAAAGTAAAGTATATTATTTTACATAACTACATATGATTAGAAAATAAGTACCAGAAATTGAGACGTCGCGAAAAAAGCCAAATCGCAGTCGATCCGTCGGAAATCTGACTTTATCGACGTACTACATACAGAACAGAAGAAATAAATTACCTGTTGTCAGTGACAATTTTGGTGGGAATAATGATGGAATAGCTGTTTTCCATAAAAGCATGTTAGACGATATGTCTTCTTGAGTAAAATAAATGTGACAGATACAATAATTTCCATAAATTATGTACATTGATATATCTGTTTTAGAAACGCGCCCTTCGTTATTTTATATACCTACATTAATTGTATATATTAACCAAAACTTTTACATGCTTTTATTTGTTTGTTTAGTGGCAATTCTACTCACCATGGATAATACAGATACATATTAAGTTTGGCCGAACACGGTTTTTAAGTGGTGCAAGGAGGTAACGTAATATTAGAAGTTTTACGGTCTCGGTATTAGTACACTGTTAAAAATATTACGGTGTTGGCGTTAATTTTGCGCTAGTCAAATATTTTAGTGTTGACTTTTCCAAACTTTGCCAGACGAGTTGACTACGCGTATTGAATAGAACAGAAATGACTAGAATTTCGTGTGAATTCTTTGTTCAAATATAAGGATTGACTATTTTTCTAGACATTCAGAAGCCTCAACCAATCAGAATTTTTCCCTCGAATAGAAATATAGAAACCCCACCTATTCTAATACAGTATTGCATTATACGCACCACCTGCATTGCACGTGTATCTGTTTTCGTGTTTGATTCTCCGTATTAACATATCCAAACAAACCACCAAATGTGACTGACTTGCGAAGTGTAACCTCGTGTTATTAAACGTTAATTCCAGTGGGCATAAAAAAATTCAACATCTTAAAGATGTATTGGGAACATCTATTTACGCAATTAGTTTAGACTTGAATCAAATAGCATAAACATTCACTTAATTTTATAATGGTTCTCAAAAAATCATTTTAAAATTGGTACGTTTAGTTGAAACCAAAACTTGTGAATGAGTGGTTTTGCATATTTATAATTGAGAAAACGTCTTAAACAGAGAATATTATAGCACTAAGAAATAGGAGTTGCTATTAAAAAGACGTTGTTGTTTAGAAAATGGTGTTAAAACACCCAATAGATCGCATTCATTTAGTTAAACAGCTAGTAAATTTGTCTAGTCTAGATCAAATAAAATGTTGACTAGAAGTATTTTATAATTCCACGTGTCAGTTGGACAAATTAACCCCTTAGCAATAGACAATACTTGACTATCTTTGCTCGTCAAATTTAAACTCGACAAAATAACACGAAAAGAGTGTGGACCTCTCCTGACTATTAAATTTAGTCAAAAAAGTGTTAAAATTTTCAACAGTGTAAGAAAGGGATGGTGCTAGGCGGTAGGCCTCTATACTACTCAGATCAATTGTAGTGGTTGGTCTACATTTATAGAACGAAATGAGTTTCAAATTCTAATTTATTTATATATTTTAATTTTATTGCTTTTGGAAACTGCTTATAATAATAAAAAATGCATTCACTATAGTGTTTCGAAAAATTAAAAAAAGGAATAGCC
Organism: Protaetia brevitarsis; assembly: GCA_004143645.1. NCBI lineage: Eukaryota > Metazoa > Arthropoda > Insecta > Coleoptera > Scarabaeidae > Protaetia > Protaetia brevitarsis. Next base: position 48,488 of record RXPK01001727.1, on the reverse strand, counting down.
AAATGTTGAATCACAGTGTTTTAATACTTATCCAATGAATTATTAATTTTAAAATAATAAGAAGTGTATAGCCAATGGGAAAATAACATTATCAACATTTATCAATGAATACTTTACTTACAATTTTAACATCCTATTATCAAATCGGCATTAATATTTTCGCAAAACTCTTAAATGAATATTTGGTATAATAATCATTATTGGTAATACACTCTGCTAATCTTTTTGTCATAGAAGCAACTAAATTTTCGTAATAATTAGTGCCTCGAAATTTCTCCCAAATAGTTTGCACATGTTGAATGAGGTGTGCGACATTTCTTTGTCGAACACCATGTTGCTCCAAATCCTCTCACTATGTTACCATAGATGGCCACATATTTTCTATGGGATTAAGGTAGGGGGATTTTGCCGGCCAATCCAACAACTCCCTGTCGTTATTATCCATGAACCACCTGTTTACAATTCCAGCAGTATGCACCGGGCTGTTGCCCTGTACAAAGGTAATTACTTCAACCTCATTTTCTGGATATATGGCCCTTACAGAAGACTTCAACACTTCTTCTAATACCTGAACGTAGCGCTCTGACGTGAAGCGAGGTGGTGTTACAATTATCAATGCTCCAGGACCTCCATCGCACATTCCGTCCCAATAACCGGCTGTTATTCTTCCTGCAGTGAACTGTTGTCTTATGTTTTCTACATTATATCTACTATTTTTCCGTCTCCATAAGACAACAGGAGCATCTTCGGAGGAAGAAAACATCTCTTCATCAGAAAAGATTACATGGTGCTAGTTCCTATTTAAATTTTGCTGGCAAAAAAGAAGTCTGGTGGCAGCGTGTTTAGGTGCTTTCTTCGCATGCTTTTCTACCATGATAATCAGCCTCATGTAATCTTCGACTGATGATGGTTAGGGAGCAATATAAATTAAGTTGTTCCCTAATTTTTACGAAAGACGTAAATGGGTTTTCGGAAACTATATTTAATATTTCGGCGTTCTCCTCGCGGTTAGTGGCACCTTTACGGCCCTCTCTAATTGTTTCTAATGACTGATTTCCTTCTTCTCGTGCTCGCTTAATCTATCGTTGTACTTGCTGTTAATAAATGCGTTACATTCTGTGATGCTTAATAAATGAATGATTTTGTGCTGAAAGAAAACTAGCTTTGTTGAGTCTTACATTGAGAGTGAATAGAATGTAATAAATCAAAACGGCCTATTGGTATAAGTTAAGAGTTTCAAAAGCAAGTACTAAGTTGACAAAATTAAATAAATCAAATTTTTGTAGTATATTTCAATTTTCGGTAAAGGCGTGATATACAGACAGGCTTATGTGAAAAGTAAACAAACATGCACCCACTTATCCTAACGAGCAACCATAAATTGTGGTTCCACGGTGCCTTGCTTATGTTAGACGAGCATATTTGAAGTATTTGAATGCGTTGGACCCCTTAAGGGGGCGTTAAGATAAAGTAGAGAGCACGAAGTCGGTACAAAATAGAAAAGCGAAATTTTTAGAAGTTATAGTTGAAAAAAGATCTGTTTTCAAAAATCAAAATAATCCAAATGTTGCTATAATGATCCTTAGCCCGTTTGTCTGAAAAGAAACGATGTACCAGAGGCAAATTATATTGCCAGTATAATGATAACCATTTTTCAGAATTCGTAGAAAAACGTGTATTTTTCTTGAAAATTTGGAAATAAATTTTTGTAGATAAACAAGCAATCTGCAAAGAACATGTGGAAAGAATAACAAAAGCATCCTTTAGCATTTCCCAGTAAGATGGCGCTTTTGATTTGGGAGTAATCACTACTCAAATATCAAGTTAAATCCATAATATTACATTTTACCAGAAAACAGGGATATAAAAGTAGCAATGCATAAAAAAATGTGTCAAGTAACGAGTCCTTTCAATTAATTTTTTTTATAAAATTACTTCCTGATGTACAGATGTGTGTAACGGGTTATCTAGCTAGACGGATTATAAGTGATAGAATCATATATACCTATATAACATTATATAAACGACGGTATATAGTATATAGTCTATCGATATAAACAGCATTTATTTGACTTGGAGTGCTGAGGATTCTTAGAAAAGGCGCGAGTCAGAAGAGGTTGAAACTTTTAACATAAACATATGTATATGGCAGGTCGAAATTAGGTGTTCGACATTGTCCCCGAGAATATAAATTTGTTGTTGACTGTAGTAAAGTACTATTACTAATGAACACGTAAAATAGGTAGGGTTTTGAAAAATACACAAGTTGATATGTTTATTCTTCTACAATTATTCCAGCAAATGACCTCTTATACGCTGTCCACGTTGTACCTTACATTACTCGTTATATTGGCTGCGTTGGCTAGTTATATACATGTTACAGTATTGTGGAAAATAGCACAAAAATGCTCAAATCTACATTAAAAAAATTACGTTTAATAAATCTAAAATACTTTCCATTGGACACTTAATTCTTGGAAGGTTGGAAATTAATAATTAAAGAAGACCAACTTGAACATAATAATATATTCTTTGTTAAAGTTTTGCATGAATATTTATTTATCACTGTAAAGGCTCTTCCGAAGGAAAACACACACTCTTCTTTTCTGTAGTTACTTTATTATAAATTACAAGTATGATGTATAAATTCTTACTGCTACTGCTGGTACTGTTGGAACTATTGGTACTAACTCTTGTGAATTACATGATATCCTATATATTACTTTAAGAAGGGTCCAAGGTTCGAATTTAATGGGAAAATCAAGAAAAGAAGTTTAAGTAAGATACTGTTAGAAAAATAAGATGACGAATTAATTGTATAATGAATATCTTTATCTAAGAATTATAATGATGTTGAAACGTGTTATCTTATTTAACTAACAATAAGAAATTGACTAATTCTAAGCAGGGCTATCTATTAATTAAATATCGGAATATTAACAATACATTGTAAGTGGGTACATTACATCACTATTCAGGTGGATTTTTTCTATACCTGTTTTAAATTGTATGTAAATGTAAAGTTAGATAAGTTTTTGGCATATATGGGCTAGATATTACTGTATCATTCATCGTTTAGTGGAATTTAAGGATCATAATAATAATGGTAATGTTTGTTATTTATCAAATTAGAATATAACGTTGTGTTGGCTACGTATGCGTATATCAAGCAGATAAACCTAAAACTTAAATTCAAATTTTCTAACTTTTTAACATACGAAGCAAGTATTTGAACACACAACCCTCGTAAATCTATTAACACATCTGTTAGATAAGTATGAGAGAGAGTAAAACGACAAAGGTAGGTGTATTTTGGTGAATATGAGTACGCGACAGGCCTCATGCTGCCCTTCGTTGAATGTATAAATATGAAACCTGATATCTTTCTGTCGAAGACAAGACGGTAACATGAAATCGAAGATCTAGTCCATGTAAATAGACAACCCAACTGACTATATCTGGTTTTAAAATTTCGAACCATTACCAGATAAGCCATTGAAACATAGAGGCCCGCATAATGCAGCGACGTCGTAGCCATTTTGATCTTACGACTCCCCACCATCTAAAGCGCACCCTTAAAGGAGATATACTACTCTGGGTGATTCTGGTATATGCATATTGCCCTATGACATTTCTAAAAATTTCGACTGTACGTATCCACACTTCGCAATTTCTCATTACCAGAAGGCTCAATCACTTTTATTGAAGCGTTTCGTCTCCTTTTCTGGATTAGGAAACCGATGTCTAAAGGATGTCCGGTCAGTGTAACCCATTACTGCACAGGAACGGCCTTTCATGTCTAAAGCAATAATCATACAGTAAATCACTTTTATCACAAACATTTTGATTTTTTTAACGTACTTGCTGCATGAAGAAGGCTCTCTGCAACTAACACACTACTCTAAAAATACAAACTACAACCTATGAAACGAATAATTATTTGTTCAAGAGAACACAAGTGGAAAAATTTTTGATTTGATAACGCTCGAATACGCTGTCAAAACCAAAATGACTGAAAAACAACAATGGCGGTAACACGTGATTTATTCCAGCATTCGGCGCCGCCTGGTGGATTGTATCCCTCAATCAACACTTCGTGACGTCACGCTGATACAAACAAATCGTATTTAGTGCCTCCCCCCTTCCCCACTGTAATGAAATTAAGAATTGATTTAAAGAATTTATAAAACCGTTAATTATGTCGTAGATGTTGACAATAAAGTAAAAATTAAAAAAAAAATAGTTATCCAAATAAGTAATTTAAAATTTGGAAAATTGAAATTATAATATTGCGTTATAAATTTTAAAATTCTTAGTCTTATTTCTTCTAGAAACGTATCCTATAAAATCTTGTAGATGGTCTAATAAGTTTTTTTGTTAATAAAAGCCTGTATTACCACAAACCCTTGTATTTGATATATTGTAAGGCTACTAAGAAGATATAGAAACAATATTTAATAATTACTATGGTCCTGTTACTATAATGGACTTTATGTGTCTGACGTGATTTCTGTAACTGAGTAACTCAGTCTGTGACTGAGTCATTTCAGTAAAATATAGTCGAGGAAAAACAATGACACTGCCGTTATTACCACGATGTTATTATGGTTGTTAAGCACTACAAAATATTTTTACCCTCGTATTAACAAAGAATCTAAATACCTACAATCTACAATCGAAATTAATCAAGAAAAAGGTTGAAAGTCTTAAGAGGTGGATTAGTGGATTTATTAGTGGATATTAGTAACCTAAAATATTAATGAAACTTTCAATTACGACAATTGGATATTTATTAATGATAAAAGTAACGGGTATAATAGATTGATATAATATTATAAGTTTATGTGTTTTCGGTTTTCTCTTTCTTTATCATGTCTTTGTCATGGGGTATTTAATTTAGTAGTTTCTATTGGTATCTTCTATTGCATTATTTGATACTTCTCAATAGTGGATACGTTATTCCATGCGAAGATTCGCCACGAAAATCGTCAGTATCAATGGACCAAACCATACAACCAGCTAAACCCTTATTCATTGCAAATCTCACTTTTTCTTTAATGGATTCTGGATCGTCATAAGAAATTACTTTCTGTCCTGAGACTGCAAACGGCGTTGCAGTATGACTGTCCCAATAACGCCTGTAACCCAAAGATGTGTTCGTCAGTGCTGCGCAAATCTACAGAGTCGTCCGTTAGGTGCATATAAACTATATATCTAAAAATATAAAAGGTACCTCGTTGTATCCCATAAATCCATTTTCCCTCGTAAACGGTCCTTGAAATCCTGTACTTTGCGAAGGTTCTCCGAGCTTTTGCGTGTTCCAATTATGTGTCAAAAAAGTTCTTCCATAAAAAGGTATTCCCATGACGAGTTTCCTGTGTAAAGAGTAAGAAGATATATTTTTTAAATGGAATACTTTATATATAAGTAGCATATTGCGTTCCATATTAAATCCTGAATTTTTTTTGTTATAAATATTTTTTCGGAAACGGCTTAGTTTTCCAGTTATTCTTAATTCTCTTTAAAAATGGCGGAATCGCATCTACGGATTTGTCTGATCTCTTTCCAACCGTTATAAGGGTTGGGGAATCAGCTTCTGTTGTGCTACAGCATAAAGTTCTCTGCATCTTAAAACCACATTAGAATTTATAACTTTTATATTGTGTGATCGTAAACCAAGGTTGCACTGGGAAAACTTTAATTGCAGAAAACCTGTTTATTTTAAATGGGACATCGTGTATTTTTTGTGCAATCATACAGCGCCAAATGAGCTTTAAAAGTTTTATTAAGCATATGCTATACCCATCATTTATAATTTACGAATGTTTTATGAAAAAATAACATAAAATTACTCAAATTGTTTCTTTTCGGGAGCTACATTATATAATCATATGTAGTAACTATGAAAAAAGAAAACAATTTGCAAAATTATCAAACAATTAGTAAATGTGTTTCTTGTAATTATTTTTATATTTTTCGCTCTCTTTCGCTATTTCTGTCAAATTATTTGGTTTTGTTATATCTGTTACTCAGTTTAATTTGTTTATTTTTTACTTGTTGGTTTATTTATTATTGAAAATGGATTTTTCGAAAGAAGAATTGATTGATATGGTATATATCCTAGGAGAAGTTCAAAGAAATTGCTTACTTGCCGCACGAATTTATCAAACGTGTTATTCAGGACGACGTCAACCGACAGGAAAGTGTTTGAAAAAGGTTCGAAACAGGTTTGCTAATGTTGGTAGTGCAGATCGTGCGAAAAGGGAAAGAAAGAAAACAGTGGCTACAAATGAAAAAGAATTGGAAATACTGCTTCATATAAGAGAAAACCCGCACATTAGCAGTAGAGAGTTGAATGTTATTAGTGAAATATCTCGAACAACTGTAAATAAAGTAACGAGAAAGTATAAACTTCATCCATACCACATGGAGTTGCATCAAGAGCCTCAAGAAAATGATTTTGATAGAAGAATTGAATTTTGCTGTGATATAATATATGTTATAAATGGCAGTGTTAATCGCCACAATATGCGCAAATTACTATACTACTGAAAATCCACACTGGATGCGGGAAATAAATAATCAGAATGTTTGGTCTCTAGACATATGGTGTGGGATATTGGGAAGCAAAATCATTGGACCATTTGTCTTTAAGCAAACTGTGACAGGTGCGGATTACTTAAGATTTCTTAGACACGAGCTCCTACTGCTCTTGGAAGATGTTGATCTACATACCGGAGGATTATGTGGTTCCAACATGATGGCGCACCAATTTATTACCACCAAGATGTCCGACAGCTTTTAAATATTCAATATCCTTGAAAATGGATAGATAGACGGGGTTTCATTGAATGCCCCCCGAGATCGTGTGATCTTACTCTGTTAGATTTCTCTCTTTGGGGATATGTAAAAGAAAAAGTATACACTACCAGACCAACGACAAGATATTTTTAATCGCGTTCAAAGAGAGTTTGTTGAAAGACTAAATGTGTGTATGCAGCAGGGAGGACGTATTTTCGCACAATTAATATAACTTATTAGTTAATACTTGTACCATAAATTTGAATAAACGATTAATGTGGTTCGATCGGTAAGGCAGATAGCGGAGGGTAGACTGACGTGATGAGTACTTGTCTATTATGTAATAAAACTTGAAACCCAGTGGTGTTTCCAACCACAGACAATTAACAAATTTATTTTTCTTTTTAAGTAAAATATATGCAAATATGAATTTTATTTGTTTATGACTTTTCATAAAACATTAATTATCTTGTAAACTATAAATGATGGGTATAGCATATGCGTAATAAAACTTTTAAAGCTCATTTGGCGCTGTGAGATTCCACATAGTTTTTAGCAATTAAAGTTTTCCCAGTGTAACCTTGGTTTCTGATCACACAGTATAAAAATTATAAATTCTAATGTGATTTTAAGATGCAGAGAACTTTATGCTATAACACAACAGAGGCTGATTCCCTAACCTTATAACGGTTGGAAAGAGATTAGACAAATCCGTAGATGCGATTCCGCCATTTTTTTTTTAGAGAATTAAGAATAATTGGAAAACTAAGCCGTTTTCGAAAAAATATTTGTAACAAAAGATATTCAGGATTAGTATGGAACGCAATAAGGTACTTATATATCCTATACATGTGTTTGTAATGTTTCATTTAAAAAAAAAAATTCTTATTACTGCTCACAAGCCTAGAATCACTCGGTGCACTTAAAAATATTTTCAAATTATGAAGCTCTTACAACAATATATATTCCAATTATCAAAATTTTAATTCAGCTAACAGTTATTTAATAAATGAACTTTGCCATATAAAAAACTGAATTGGGTGAGTGTATTTAGATGTTTAAATTCTTTGTTAACGAAGAATTTTGCTAAATTTGTCAATTTCCAATTATCGATTTTAATTGCAAATTATTAACGAACTCCTATTACAGATTAATGCGTGCCAATTCACGCAGTTATAGTGGCTATCGTCGACATTTACAATTAGGTGTTCGAAATGGAACATATTTGTAGATGAAAATCGACAAATTTAAGCAAAATTCTTCGCTAACAAAGGGTTTAAACATCTAAATACACTCACCCAATTTAATAATAATAATAAGGTCACATTGTGGCGTGGCTGGCGTAACTCAGAGGTAATACTTAGATAATAATTGTACCTGCCTTGGGTTGCAGGAACAGGAATCAACCAAAAGACTAGTACACTTAGGCTCTTTATTGACGGTCTCGTCGCTACACGGAAGTCCCGCGTCGAGACCGGACACCCAATATATACCCTAGTATTTATCCCCACTATCTATCAATCAGTCCGATTTGCGGCATTCCTCCCCCCCCCCCCTCCGCTCTGCAAAAAAACCGCAGGAGTTGCCTTTTATAAGAAATATAAAAAAAATTATAAAATTAAAGCAGCCGAGTGAAATTATTTATCTGAAAGCCACAAATCGGACTTCTGAGCTTACTTATTTTAGTTACTTAAGTTCTTAATACCTAACCATACATGGGATAGTTTCTTAATTAATTTCTTAATTTATGCTTATCTATACCCTACTAAATACAAGAACCATAATGGTAAAACTAACTATCTTAATCTACGCACTAAAACACTATCAAAAGTTCATCCCGACAGGTTGTCCTTTATGTTCTCCCCAGTAACTGCTTTCGATGCTCCTCATTCGTTCTACAAGCTAGCAGGTTCGACCACCTCCACCTATATATGTGTCTAATAATGTATTACACATATATTTTTTTTGTCACTTTCTTTGTCACATCACGTAATGTGCTAGAATTATTTTTATTTTCATTCTTCCATCATATTAAAAGCATACAGAACAGTATCAAAAGAAAAAAATAAAGTTTCCATCATATATATGAAGCATTATAAGAATTTGTGTATACGGATAAAACATACAAGATATTGTTATATAAATCACCTACTAAGTTTTTGCATGATTTTAAGATGGATTTATAGAATGTTACAAAATCACTATTCAGCAATAAGCTTATTTTATCGTGGACTAGCTGTTGCAAATTATACAAATTATTATATGTTTCGGTAGATACAACAAGTTCTTGACCACGACTTTTTAGTCTTATAACACAAATGTCTCTATACTGGCTAGACTCAATTTCATGTTTAGAGGTGTTACCTTCTTTCTTACAAAACTCTGCCCAACCCCTCTGCGTATGGTTACACGAACGTATATTCTGTTGGTCATGTTGCATTTCATTATTCCTTATTAAGCAGTTCACGTAGTCATCAAACGTTATCTGGCGCTTTATAAAGCTAGTCTTCACACCCTTAGCCTTCTTGATGAGAGCGCCTTGGTATTTGCATGCATACATTTTTGCACGAAGTCCCACAAATTCCAACAGTAATTTGCCGGCACCTTCATCTTTCATTAAACCCGGCACTTTTTTGTTAACTCGTGGTATTTTATACGCGTTGTTTGCGGGATAATGACTTGCATCGAATCTATTAAGGTTTTGTTTAATGTCTTCGTATACATCTGGCGTCTCTATCGCGTTACAGTTATTTCCGTACACATTTTTCATATAGTTATAATGAGAATCATACAATATTGTTTTTGATATATCTAAAACACACATACCCACATATATCGGCTTATCAAAGATTACTTCTGTCCTTGTCAACTATATAGCTACTAAATTCTCATTAAAAATAGTTCTGCACTTAAAATTAGGCTTAGTAATTAAATATTCGGCGCCATATCTTCCCTCCCATATTCCAACAATTTTAATACCTCGTCGTAAACGCACATTCTCCATCGTTTTCCCAAATACGGCATTGTTCTTTAATTTAAACAAATTCTTTTCAAATTCATTTTTCGCGTTCTGCCGCAGCATAGTATTTAGTTCGATATAAGATTTCAACCAATTTGATTGTTTGAATTCCAGTACCCGGTGAATTTTAGTTAAAACAATACCTTCCGACAGACACTGTTTGAGATTGCGGTAATGGATCACATACTTTTCCTTTTTTCGTAGCGTTCTTTTCCTGGCGACTGCCTGGCGGTTTTCCTTTTCTCGGGGGCCATAGGTAAATCGCTTTGGCGGTCATGTATGTTGTGGGGTATTCCAAATCGATTTCTAGGAGGTATCCAATTGGGTTATTGTCAGGAACGTTAAAATTTTTCGGGATCTTCAACCCATTTCAATCCACCGTAAGGGAGGTATTGAGACATTGCCCAAAAATACATCGCGTTTTTTACATGGTAGAATGGGGAAGTCTCGAATTCCATCGACAGTGATCTGTGACGAATCTTCGTACGATATCCACAGGCTGTTGTAGATGCATTTGCACATTACTTTAGCAGTGTTTACACTAGGGATACAACTGATAATAAATCTGTATTTGTGCATACTAATACACCATGCATACACATACCTATCATTACCGAGGTAGAGACCACCACCGCCATCAAAAAGCTTAAAGATAAGATGACAGCTGGACCAGATGGTATCCCGAGCTTTCTAGTCCGTTACTGCTGGATAGTTCTGGTATATCCTCTTACAAAGATCTTTAATTTGGCACTGTCATCGTCAGCATTCCCTGACTGCTCCAAGGTGGAAATGCTCCAAGGTGTGTCCAGTTGTGAAGGGAGGATGTTCGGAAAATGCACGGAATTACAGGCCAATCTCGATTCTTAACAATTTTGCTAAAACTTTTGAATCTGTTCTTTATTCTAGAATATATGCATTAGTGAAAAACTTTATATCTCCAGACCAACACGGATTCATGGAAAAACGATCTACAGTAACCAATTTGGCCTATTTTACGCAATATACACTTGATCAGTTTGACTCCTGTGGACAAGTGGATACTATTTACACGAACATATCGAAAGCTTTTGATCGGATTCAACATAAAGCATTCCTGCAAAAACTGAAGACATTTGGCTTTAGCGATCCCCTAGTAACATTGTTTGAAACTTACCGGTCTGACAGAGTTCAATATGTAACTTACAACGGCTACAAATCTCAAACGTCTCACGCTAGCTCAGGGGTCCCACAAGGTTCCAATCTTGTACCGCTCATGTTTATTGTGTTTATTAATGATTTGATAAATTGCATTAATATTGATAAATGTATGTTTGCGGATGACCTCAAAATTTTTGCCACAGTAACTTCCATCAATGATTGTTATTATCTACAAGACCAAATCGATCGGCTGACTGAATGGTGTAGCGATAATGGTCTACAACTAAATGTCGATAAGTGCAGAACTATAAGCTACATCAGAAAACAAAATCTCATTTTATTTGATTATGCGACTAATGGAGTTTCTCTTATCCGTGAGAGCGTTGTGAGGGATTTGGGAATTTACATTGATACTTCCCTTACCTTTTCTGCGCATCGAGAGAACATTGTACTGTCAGCTATGAAGATATTAGGATTTTTAATTAGAAGCTCTTCTTCGTTTCTTCCTGACACAATTAAGCTACTTTACTACTCATTTGTCAGATCTACGTTGGAACATGGGTCTTTGATCTGGAATCCATTCCACTCTTCGCATAAAGAAGCACTGGAGAAAGTTCAAAGAAAGCTTCTAAAATATTTATACTTTAAACAAGAAGGCTTTCACCCTGAGATTGGTTATGACTACCAGCTTCTAATTCAGCAATTCGATGTTGATTCGTTGGAAGTTAGACGACAATTACAGCCAATTAAGTTTGTCTATAATCTAGTAAATAACAATATTGATGCTCCTTACCTTTTATCACGCCTACAATTATTTGTTCCTCGCGGCTCCCCAAGATACACAAGCACGTTCTATGCACCATATGCACGTCTAAGCTCTTCGCTGACTCCTCGAAACTTGCCCGTTAAATGACAGTGATCGCGCACTTTGTTTTGTATCTAGATCTTTATCACAAATGTGGCACTTTGTGGCGTTATCATATAAAACAGATTGTTCACGGGCTAACTTATCCATAGGTATGGGGCACCAATATACACTCTCAATGTTTTCAGTAAGTTCTTGTAATTCTCTTACAAACCACTGTACACAATCAGCATCTCTATAGCTACGATAATACGAAAGTTCGTCATCATAAGAGCACTTGAAATAATACCCGACGCTGTACGGCACGTGTTTATAAGTTAGTCTGCCGTCATTGTTAGGACATAATAGACACTCAAAATCCGCATATATAACAAAAGGAGCTTTTAGTTTATTTTTATAATTTTTAAATTTAATAACTTTTTCGTCAAGGAAAGATACTTTATAGACATTTACTTTGCCGCATTCCTCACTATGTTTTTGTAAAACTTTTGAATAAAAGTAATGTGAACACCGATCACAGAAAAAGAATATCTTGTGCTCTTTAGCGTTTATTTGTTTGGATATTAGCCTACTAAGGTCTTTTATCCATACATAGTGACACCTTACGCGTCTTCTGTGCCTTGTATAAGTAGTAAATTTACATGTCTCTCCATTACTGTTTTGATGAGTCGGTTGGGAGTACATCGTAGTTTCTTTTCTAACATATACACATTTACACTAATATTGTTCAATTTTTCGATTTTGCAATGTCTGACCGTTGGATTGGAAACGAAATATTGTTTAAATTTAGTACTTCATCGCAGTGAGGATAGCTAGTGATGCGATCGGCATTCGCTTGGGCGGGATATAGCGCGGAAACTACAGACCATGCAAAGCATGCATCGTCGTACATATTCTTCACGTTCACACAGGTCTTTTTACGTTGAATGGTTGGTGGTGGTGGACTATAGGACCCAACACGTTGTGGGGTGTACTAGTTAATATTAACAGCCAAATCCACCACGGTCGATAACGCCCATCTACTATCTCGCTCCTGCAAAAGAAAAATATTATCTAAGCATCTCTAAATGTCACTTGTAAACTTACTTGAAATTCTTCTAGTTCTCGTAAAATAACATCCTTAACGTTTTCGATATACCACGCATCCAAATCGGTATCTACATTAATCATTTTATTTGCTGTGTTAAAATATTTGAACTCCTCGAGGTCTAAGTGTTTAAACTTCCCGCAAAACACCGTGTTGACCTTTAGGAATGGGTCCTTCTACAGTTCATTCTTAATGTGCCTTGCGAACATCCCTTTAGCATCGTTCAAGAATAATATTGGGTCAACATGGCGTAAATTGGTAATACAGCCGGTTCGAATGCGATTTTGGAAAGCCGATTGAACATCATGCCATCGAATACGATCCGTTTGCTTGACATTTCCACCTCCTTGCACCATTAATGTCTTCAGATAGGTGCGGTAGCCCATTATCTTGGCGATGGCTGCCGTTAAATTCGACTATAATGATAAAATCTATAATAAGCAATTCAATACGCTAGATTAGAACGTACCTTTTCACCGAGATTTTCCGCCTTCTTTAGCGCTGCATTTAATACATGAACTAATCTGGAACACCGTTCAATGTAAGGACTTACACCGTCACCCCTACGAACGATGTTCTTCACACGTTCCATGGTTGCAACTATATCTGCAGCTAATTTAGTTGCCATTTCACTTACACATTTGATTAACGCCCCTTATCTGCCACGTTTGAATTGTCCGTAAAGAACTGCGCGTAATAACTCTAAGCTAACGCTTTAAAAGTAAAAGCCATTCAACCAATAGTTTAAAACGGAACTGTACGCACTTAAAAATTGCCGAAGTATCAGTTCACAATATCGCTAAACAAGAAGCGACGAGTAAGATTGCTTACGCAGCAATTATACGGAGGTTGATGGAATGTTTTAATGTATAGCGGTGGCGTCTACATTCTTAATGCATGTGTTCGTTTAAGTTTTCATTGAAAAGTAATAGTTAGTACAATGATTTATGCAATTTTAAATTTTAATGTGTATAATAAAAAGACATATGTAATTATACTATTTAATGTTAGAATTTCATTATAGTTATTAAGTTTCTAGAATTCGTAAATAGAATATGATATATAATATGATATATGTAAAAGGCCGGAAAATATACACTGAAGTAAAAATATAAATAATAATGTAAATAATAATAACTAAATAAGATTAGTATTACTAAAATACCAAAATAATAACAATGTTAACTAACTAACACTCTTATATTACTTAAATTTTATCGAATTCGTGGGCTACAATATTTTATTTATTTAATTCTGGTCAGGTAAAGTCAAATAGTAAACAGGTGTTTATTTGACAATGATGATGGTCGAGCGGTGGGGCTTCGGCGTTGGTGAGGTGATTCTGAACCCAGAGTTACAATCCGGCGGTTTACCTGTAAAGAAAAGCCACCTGAGCACTCTGGTCATCTTTAATTAAAGCAAATAGCCGGTTACATAGTTAAATGTTAGGTTACAACCCTAACAAACTCGGTTTTCCCGAGATTACAATCTTCCTCGTGTTTGGTTCACCCATACTTCGCTATGTCCTTGTGACTCGGGGGCTCGTGAGGCGCGAATCCCCCGCGGTTCACAGAAGGTGCATGCGAAACTGCCCGGCGGCTTCCCCGTGCCCTTATTTTTAGGACCCCCGCCCAGCGCCTGCGGTCAACTGCGCCGTGCGGATCCCCCACGTCACAAAGCGTGCCCCGCTAGGACGACTAGCTTTTTCTAACAAAAGCCCTTAACTTCAGCATGCTTAACGTTACCCAGGCTACTTCGCAAATCTAATTTCTTACTCTACCGTATACTAAAATAACAGGAATGCTCTGTGATTAGACTCACCTTTAAACGGGCCACAAACCTACATTCACTGTACCGCGACTAATTCGTCACTGTAAAGTATATTATTGGAATTTAACCGTCTCAGCGTTTTGTTTATTTGACTAGTCGTCGCGCCGCAGCCCTTAGAGTTCCGTTAAAGAAACGGCTGTCAACACCGATATCATATTTCAGGTCTCGTCCGTCGACTTATCAAAATGTTTATACAAAGTATATACAGGTTCTTTCCGTAAAAATCGGGAATAGTTTAATACTTCTACATAAATGGTAGACGGTACAAACAAATTAATGCAAAGGGAAAATATTTCTTACATATATAATATTAAATAAGTAAAATAATGCCTCTGATGTCATCGGCTGAGACCCTCTCGCCTCGCGTTTCAAAGCTCTCCCCAAGCTACCGCGGATATCGTCCTGGTGGACGCCATCGTCTTGAGCTGCCCCTCCCACCTACAGCCCCGCTTTGGGGTACCTGGAGGAGAACGGCCTTGAAACTGAGCTGAAACCGGCCTACTAATGGAACCTGTAACCTACTAATGCGCATGCGATATTTGTATTGCACGCAATATAAAGCAGCCTTTACAAAACAACTGTAATGAAAATTGTAGGTTGAAACTGTGGTTTAATGGTAAAGAAAATTACCTTTCGCCATTGGGACCAATCCTTTCTTGCCCCAGGGCATTTAAAATTATTGTGAGTTGCTGTCACAACTCACGGGCATTTGCTTTGGTAAAAAAATTGAAAAAATTGTAAAGCAGGATGCTTTTTTAAAAAAATCTAATAGTAATTCTTTTTGTTGAAGGGTTATGTTTCCCAATCCATTAGTCTTTTCTTCTGTTGCGCTAAACTTGGCGATGAACAGCGATAAAGCAATAACCACCATATTACAAGTGTGATATAAGCAAGAATGAATGTTGCGTGCGAGAACAAACTTCGCAGACTGCCAACTCAATTTTAGTTCCTTTTTTCTTTCCTCTATTGGAATCACTAAAATTTTACACTGATGCCATGTCAGCCTTCGAAAATTTATTTCATTCGAAACTAAAATTACGACAATATGCGTTGATTGCCTCGTTCGGAACTTACATGCGAATTGTTCCTCGATCGAAACTTTTCGAACGCAGTGGAGAATCGCCGGCCAGGTTGACTATCCTCCCTGGGATTCCTATTCGTGTCATATTTTCTCGTAGGACACTCCAACTAACACTGTCATACACTCCTTTAACGACAAAAAAACAGGTTATCAAATATTTTTTTCCATAAAGGTTCTGAGTTCATTAAACATATAGCAATACTATCCTGAGTGCCTCGTCCTTTTCGAAATCCAAATTGTGACTTAGACAGATGTTGCTTATTTTCCAACCACCATTCTAATCTATTCTTAATAATCTGTTCGAAACATTTCAGTAGACAAGAAGAGAGGCAGATCGGTCTGTATGAAGAGCTCTTGCTGGGTTATTTTCCTGGTTTCAATATAGGGACAATATGGCACCGCTTTCATTCGTTTGGGAACGGAGACCCATTCATAAAAGAATTAAAAATATGTATCAGTAAGCAATGTTTGGAAGGTAGGAAACCATAGAATAATGGATCGAGTCCGGGCCAGGGGACGAGTCTCTGAAATTATTGATACAAACCTCCAATTCCCCAATTGTAATCAGGTTAATAAGAAAGTGACGCTTTTGGGAATCGAGGATGTTGTTTATTATATTCATATTTATCTGGGAAGGCGTTAACAAGCACAAAAATTCATACACCCAACTTTTATCCAAAGGAATCATTGGACGCGTGACAAAAACTCTACGGAAATTTTTAATCTTCTTCGAGACTTTCGACATCGGAGACTGTAGATTTAGAGAGTTGCAGAAATCCCGAAAAGACTTCTTTTTTATATGCTTTAATCTCGTCTTCCCTTCGGCGATTACTTTTTTGGTAAGAATATATTGTGCCAACAAAGAATTCGATTTGTATGCCGTTTGTTCTCCCTTCTGAATAATTTCATCATAGTGAGCATTCCACCATTGGGGAGACTTTCTGACAAATTTTGTGGGTTTTCTATCACAATTGTTTTGGAAGACGTAATTATAAGATTCTGCAGACTAACAGTCATATCACCCTCCATCAGGAGCACGCACACGCACACATGGCTCAAATCTATACGCTCCTCTCTGGCCTCGTCCGGTAAGCGAAAGAATGGAAGGAATTCTGCGTGAGGAGAAAATTTTTCTTGCGAAAAATTCCTCTCAATCATTACAGTTATTAGCAGAAATACATTAATTTGTTAATTTCTTACTGTAAAAAGCTTGCAATCTTTGTAAAAATTGAATAGATATTTGGAGGGTACTCTACTAAATCTGGGGAATAAATCAGTAAAAAAGAGTTATGTGTTCTTATACCATGATAATCCTTCCCACACAGCATACTTCGTCCGACAGATATCCACTGGATGTCCCAATCACCAAAACATATCCATACCCATTACAGATGTTGGATAGATATCCATGGGATATTCGTTTTGGGGATATTTCTAAAAAAAGACGATTAGGTTTATCACTGGTATGAATATTAAGTAAAATTGAATAGCAATACTAAGCATGTGTTGAAAGTACTTGTACTTATAATCAACTTTAGGTCGAAAATCGCCCAGCCTAAATAAACCACTTTAGAATTTGCTTGTCCATTTGCACTGTGTTCATTTAGCATGTTTATATGTAATCGTACATGTGACGTCGTGAGTCGGTAAACAAATTAAAATGTACCGTTTCGTTGTATGCATTTGCAGTTACGTAGGTGTATCTAGCAATACATCACCACAGCTTAGTTGATATTACCGTATAGGTAAGTATCACTCATATAATAATATCTTTCTTTATAACATTTAAAACGTTACTGGTAATTTATAACATAATTGAATATATAAGCATAAGTCAGTACCTAAAAGATGTTTGCTTGTGAGGTCTTGTTTACTTTTGTGTAAATTTTAAAATGCATTTCTGAACCCTTTAATATTGGTTGTTAAAATCTGAGATGACATTTTCAATTTTGATTATTCGCATTATTGGATTACTTATGAATAGGTATTTGCAGGATAATTAAAAAAAAAATGTGTTTTAATTATAGTTTGTATTTGAACATAATTGACTATTTTTATATTACCTTAGGATTACCACGTCAGTAGGTACACCAGCTGTCAATGGTTTCTTTTTCTTCAGTTAAGAGAACGAACAGGAGTTAAGTAGATTAACTAGAATAATTTGTAATAATTGTTGTTTGTAAACTTGTTAAAATATATACCTCCACTTATGAACAATTTATCGCACTATTGTACCTGTTTTCTTTTCTTTAAAAATCGAATCTCTTGGGAGACGTGCTTGCTAGTGAACACTATGCTGAAAGTATTTTACGCTAAACACGTAATACATCTAACGTAATGGATATGCTATATATTACATCGGATGAAAGTGTTATCTACGATAGGCAGACATTTGGAGATGTAAGAGACATCCATAGAATGACTGTAATGTCATTTAATGGATGGTATGGTAGACATTTTGTACTCTGTGGGATATCCATTAGATGTAGTATTTGGATATCTAATAGGCGGACATTTGGTGATCTATTAGACATCCATAGAATATCTATGACATCTAATGGATGTTCTGAATATCCATAAAGGATATCTAATGGATGTCTGCTAGACATTTTGTGCTGTGTGGGTTCAGTTTGTGCAAATTTCATCGCAAGCTGAATTTTCTTGTTGTTGGCGTTCCCTTGAACCTCTTGTTTGTAAGTATGTATCAATAAATATTTTTCATAAACTTTTACGTAAAATTCAAATACGAAATAAGAAGCAAAAATCGGGATCCCAGAAGGACTAACTGGGAGTCCTACAGGGAAGACCTCTCCGCAGCAGCCCGTAACTATCCTGTAAGAATCAGGAATAGTGAGGAACTAGAGTTGGCCCTTGTATGGTTGCAAGGGACCATTCTCTCATGCTATGAAAACAACTGTCCACTAACACTCTCAGAAGAAAAACACGCCAGCTATTTAACAGGGCGAAAAAAAAACGGAAACTGGGAAGCTTATAAGGCTAAACTAGGTACCTATAACAAAAGAATTAAAGAATCGAAGAAGAAGGCCTGGTTAAATTTCTGTGAGGACATAGACGGTGTCTCTGACATGGTCAGAATTCACAGGATTCTGAAGAAGGACTCTTCTAATACACTCAGGTCCATTCAGCTGCCGGACGCGAGGTTCACAACTACTACGGAGGAGACTCTTGAGTACCTTCTCAGCGTGCACTTTCCCGGCTCGGACAGGGTGGACTTCGGTAAAACCAAACCAATCAGACGCAGTGACGAGGACGTCTATGGAAGATTGGAGGAAATCAAACGATATTTTCAAACCTCATCTTGTTCGTTAGGCAGTTGAGTCGTTTGAACCGTATAAGTCACCGGGACCAGATGGCGTGTTTCCAAGATTGCTACAGGAGACAATTGGAGACATCATGGGGCCCCTCTTGGAAATATTTAGAGCTAGCCACGCGTTGGGCTGCATTCCCAAGGCTTGGAGATATACTAGGGTTGTATTCATTCCGAAATCTGGAAAGGACACATACTACCATCCGAAATCATTCAGACCAATTAGTCTCACATCTTTTATGCTGAAGACTATGGAAAAAATTATACACCTAAACATTACAGAAGGAGCACTTGCGAGATATCCTCTGCATCCTCTGCATTGGGCATACCAAAGGAGCAAATCAGGAGAGGCTGCCCTGCATAGTTTGGTGGAAGAACTCGAAAGGAGCCTACAGCAAAAGGAAATTGCCCTTGCAGTATTTTTAGACATCGAGGGCGCCTTTAATAACACATCAACGCCCTCGATCAACCGAGCTCTAATGGAACGGAACATTGACTAAACGACTAGCAGATGGGTTGACTGCATGCTAAGAGGCGGAGTGGTCTATGCCAATATGCTAGGTAAAAATATCGCTATGAGGACCACTAGAGGGTGTCCTGAAGGGGGAGTACTCTCACCACTGCTGTGGAGCTTGGTCGTGGATGATCTCGTCAGATTAATAAACGACAAAGGAATATGGACGCAGGGGTACGCTGATGACATTGTCATCGTAGCTAGGGGAAAATTCCCAGGCGTGGTGGCGGGCATCATGCGTAATGCACTGCGAATGGTGGAAGAATGGTGCCTTTCACAAGGACTCTCAGTTAATCCACAAAAAACATAGTTGGTTGCCTTTACCAACATGAGAAAACTCAATGACCTGGGCGGCATTAGACTGTTTGGACAGGAGTTACAATTAACCAAGGAAGTAAAGTATCTGGGTGTTACCCTCGATGCGAAACTGAGCTGGAAAAATCACTTAGTTAAAACAACGACCAGGGCCACGCAACTATTCTGGCGCTGCAGGAGAGTTACTGGACCTGGGGATTAAAGCCGAAGGTGATCCATTGGCTATATACTGCCGTGATAAGACCAGCAATAACATACGGGGCAGTAGTCTGGTGGAGGAGGACATAAGTGTCCTCCGCAGCGAAGCTGCTAACCGCTGTCCAGAGACATGCATTGCTGGGTATTACTGGTGCAGCTAACAGTACAGGGACCGGTGAGTGCGGAGGCAATGAATGCGATCCTTAGACTGAAAGCCAACAACCTGTGGCATCCCAACTTCAGGGTGGGAGGGCACACTTATACTACGGGCACGATGCTGGACGGGCCATTGCTGCAAATGCCCACGGATAGCATGGCACCCCAAATTATCTTCACTGAAAAGGTGAAAATCTCCATACCGAACAGAGACCAGGCATGCACGTAGTGAGATCACTGCTAACGAAAACTGGTACACGAATGGATGCCAGACTGTCATTAAGGCAGTCTCGAACCCCGTAACTAGGTCAAAACTAGTTAGGGACTGCAAACAATCCTTCAATGCATTGGCACGAGACTATACGGTGTCTCTGATTTGGGTGCCGGGACATGAGGATATAAAGGGCAACGTAATAGCCGATGAACTAGACAAGGAGGGCTCTAAGAGACACTTCATGGGTCCAGAGCCCGTATGTGGGATTACTAAGGAATCCGCAAGAAGGGAGATCTGGACCTGGTTAGATAAACAAAGTACAAAGAAATGGAGGTCGACTGAAGGTGAACTCCATACCAAAACGCTGATAGGGGATGGGTATGGTAGTTTCTCTGATAACCTACTCAGGCGCAGTAAGAAAGAAGTTAAAACCATTACTGGGTTGGTAACTGGACACTGTCCTCTGAAAAAACATCTATACAACACAGGCCGGGTAAGCGAACCGTGGTGTAGAAGATGCGAACTACAGGAGGAAACGAGTTTACATGTTATCTGCACATATGAGGAACTGAGAGTACTTAGGCAGAAGTACTTCGGGAGAGATCTATTGGAGCCCTCGAAGGTCCTAAAGTTTTCACCGGGCAAGACACTGGGCTTTATAGGGAACACCAAGCTGCTCGAGTGGAAATAAGAGAATCAATAGGGATGATACAATGAGCACCTACCTCAAGTGCCCGCCCTAACTTGAATGAATGAATGAATGAATGAAACGCAAAAAGCGTTGCAGACAGTTTTAATATTAAAAAATAAAAATACTTTTTACACTTATTTTTACATCATAATAAATATCATCACATATAAAACAGATCTGTATATCTTAACCATAATATTTTTTGCCGTAACCGCCGCCATAGCCGCCTCCGAATCCACCGCCGTATCCTCCACCAAATCCTCCTCCGAAGCCTCCACCAAATCCTCCCCCGTATCCTCCACCATATCCACCTCCGTATCCACCACCATAACCGCCACCTAGTCCTCCACCGTATCTTTTATAACCATGTCCGTGGTAGCCTCCGTACCTTCTGTGTCCTCCTCCATAATAACCCGGATTTGGCGCTGCATACGCCAATGTCAATATCAGCACGCACAAGAAAATTACCTACAATTAAAATTATAACTTTAGTTTGAAGTTTTTGTATTATGATTTATGCAAAACACATTATGAATACAATTTATTCCTGTGCAAGGTGGAAAATCAAATGTCAAATTTATATAAGCTATAACTTGTTATTCGGATTCGATATATTACATTATTGCGAAATTGCAAAATCCTTGTTCCTAGAAGTTAGCACTGGGAGCGAGAAAATTAATAATACTTGAAAATAAGTCTTTAGTGAATAGGTATGTTAATTAAATGTTAAGTAACTGATGTCTGTATAATTGCATAATCTTCCTTTGCTACTTTTGTTCTAAGAAATACACATTGCAAGAATATATATTCAAAAGTAAATGACTTCGATTTAATTATATGCAATTATTACTATGAGGAAATGATAATATCAAAATATTTTTGCAATGTGTAACATAAGGGAGAAATTAAGTAATTTCTAATTTTATTAGAATAATTTTAACTGTACAGCGCAAATATTACCAAATAATTCTGATGGTAAATTTGTGATATTTTTAAGTCTGTAAATATCACAAACTCTTTTGATATCTGTGGGCAAATGAAAATTATTATTAATTCTAGTTTAATATCCATGCACTTTTAAAGTTTGATTTATTTTGATAAATATACAGGCAGGGCTGAGCAAAATACATTCCAAATGTATTTCAAATACAAAATACATTCATTTCAGATATTAAAAATACAATACTATAAACAAAGTATTTAAAGAAAAAGTGAAGTATTTTAGTAATTGTTTAAAATAAACAAGCACTTCAAAAAGTTAATCTGATAAACAACTTGTTGAAGGAGTATGCATAAACTTTGCAAAAGAAGTCTTTTTTGAAATAGTATTTTTGTTCGTTTCCTCGCACATTATACAGAGAGCAGTTACGTTATCTCTGCTCAATTTTGGTATTTTTAAATATTTTCCATTTAAAATCATGGAAACATTGTCAATTTCGTTATTATTTGTTTCCATCATTTCCAACGATTACATTAAAATAAGATCGGAATTATTATTATCCAAATACGAACGAAATACGAAGTGGAAATGAATCCACAACCAAACTATTCAAGTTTAATAATTGAAGTAAAGTTACGGGTTAGGGAGGCACAGAGCGCCAAATACACCGTATATTATTAAATAAATATCGTTCGCACGATATGGTAATACCACAGACCTGATAGACTGCCAATAAACCGTAGATCATGTTTCTTTTTCAGGCACTTTAGATGTTATCTATAAAAAATATTGAATTTATTTTAAAATAATGCTATAAATGTTCGATTGTGCTAAATAATTGAAACTTAATTAACATAAATGTAAAGAGAATAATGAAGTTAGATATGCAATGGCACAATAAGTGTAACAGCCGAACAGTTTCTATTTTTTTATAGTAATTTTAGTTTCCTAATAATAAATGAATTATATAAAACTTACTATGGTTTCTTGTAAAAAAAATAAACCTTTTTTTATATAATTATCACAACGAGATTTCAAATTATAATAACTATAATTCTTATCTTTTGCTATTTTTATCTAAAACTAGTAATTTAAAAACCGCACATATTTTTTTATAATAATCCTTCACATAAAAAGTAAAGATGAACAAGTGCTTGGGATTTGAAATTTTCAATTGTAGATTAATGCAAATTACGTGGTTTCCCAAAATAAAAGTACCCATTATGCAAATTTATAATGTTAAAATATATTATTGTTCCAGAAACTGAAAGCATGAGTATATTTATATCCGTCGTCAAGGTTTTCTTTTGTTTATAAGAATGCTAAACAAAAAGAAATAAAATAACAAAAATTCTACCCAGCGATTATTTTCATCTGCAGTTTTCTTATTCAACGGTTATATACTAAGCACATACATTTCTGAATAATCTTAATAGTTTATGCTTGCTTAATTATTTATTGAAAGCTGCATTAGCTTAATCGATAATTGCGTGAATAACTAATTTATCACATCTTCCTATATATTAGATAATATCTAGGCGTTTACGTAATATAAATGTGTGATGCATTTTACATAGGTAAAAGACTCCGACCGTGACCTTTGTTTATAAAATTGGAATTTTATATAAATTGTAAAAACACTAGTTCAAGTCTGGTAATCATGGCCATAAAACAAAATAACATTCTGTGTAATAACGCATTTCATTGACTATTATTCTCTATTTAGCATACTTATGTATAGAGCCGTGCGTTCACAATAGTGGGAATTACCTCGGGTTATATGATTGTAGATAATATTCGCTAAATGCAAGTACAAATGCAAATGTATGAAGGCGTTCGACCTTAAGGATTCGCTAATTTGAATTATGAATCTGTATAAGAGTAGGCATACCGTCACCTTATTAAAAGATTGAAGGAAGAGGTATTTATTTGTAAATGGATATAAATGAAAAAGGCAAAATCACAATTTCCTTGTATTGATATTGAAATGACCACATACGCCTACTTTACTGCAACCTTTTGAAACCACAGATCTGATAGACTGCTAACAGAGATAAGTTTCCTCAGGAGATAGGCAACTCTCACGTAAATGCTTATTAATAGTTTTTGCTAAAAAATACCAAGGGACGTTAGTAGATGGCGTGCGCCAAACCAATATTAAAATGTACTTTTATTTGAATTTTTATTTTTCAATTTTCATTTCAATTGACAATATATAAAGATGTACATAAAAAAAAACTAGTGCGTAAAAATAACATTTATTGATTAAATATTTAAAATTACGGCATTCAAGCTATACATTATATATTATATAATATATAAGGTATTTTTGTAAATATAAATCGCGATTGTGATTAGGTGTGTCGATTATAAATCATATCGTTGGAAAAGTATGAATTTAAACTGTGTTTGAAAGTAATCACGTTTGAAAAATCAAATAGCAATTCAAGCAATTGTAAATCACAATAATCGTACCTATGGGGCGATTACTAGGGGTTTGTTTACATTTCCAACAGCAATATGGCTGAAATTATGAGGGTATATGTATTAAACAAATCGGTGCGTTGGAAAACTAAAACAAATCGCGGATTAATCGCTGTGACGTAACGAATAATCTTAGAATCATAATCATAATTGCGATATATGTATATTTACAAAAATACCTACACTTGTATTTTAACTTTCAACGATTTGAGATGAAGTTTTAAATTTATAACAGAAAATCCTTCCATATTCCTATACAAATGGTAGTAATTATTATTATTTCCAAACATGACAATATAGCTAACGTACCTTTTATATCCTCAATGAATATCTAGGTAATGATATTGATATTACCTAGATATTCTTATACTGATATCATCGCTATGATCTAACTGTAGAGTGCCTTAAATAACTAACTACACCTACAACTAGAGTGTAATTAAAGTCAATGTATTATTTAAAAAAGCGTAGTCACTAAACTATCCTATAAATTTCACTTTAGTAAACGTTTGTCAAGATATAAACATAAACCACCACCGCCACTGTATAAGTATCACGCAAGTAAAAAATAAACACAAAAATTATTATAAAAGTAATCACAAGCAAATCGAAACTCCACGTGTATTAAAAATTACCAAAATACAAATAGCGTCCTTGTGATTGTGCTTATGAAAACGAAAACAAAAATGAAGGCTGACGTATCAGTGCCAGCAGCCTAAATTTGTAAATGTATCTAAACAAAATAGTTTCCTGTAGTTTGTTACCAAACAAGAGTTATAGCGCCATCTACAAACGTCCCTTGTAACTATTAGAATTTTGTTAATAGTTTGGCCCATTAAACTTACCCATCTCCGATAGTATAGTTATCTCTGGTTAGTACCTTTCTAGGGAGTATTTGCGTTGAGATGTTTGTTAGTTGGTCAAATCACAGTAGTATACTGTGACCAAATCAAAAATGTGACTGGTGCGGTATATTATCTAACCTTGCAGTTTAATTGTTTTGTTTATTTACTTTTTTTGTTTTTTGCTTTTACGGACTATTTCTAATATGTATATTATTCATATTTCTATTATACGCGTAAGCCTTGTGTAAGTATGCATATTATAGCATTAATAATAAAGATACAAAGAAAATCAATAAGAAAAAAAATAAGTATAAACTAATATTATTTAATCATCTGTAAATTGGACAGCAAACACTCTTGTTGAGTATTTACTGCTGAAGAAAACATAACATTACATTGTTACGGCAGATTCAGATTCCACTCTCAAACAACTTTCATTAGATTTTATCCTGCGTATTTTTATATGGCGTTAAAAGAATGCGCCTCTTTTTATTAAACCCCCATGGATAGTGGGTACTAAGTTAAGAAATGGTTTTAGAACACTACTTGTGTTATCTTCGTTGATTGAAGAATGCGCAAAAAGTTGATATGCAGAAATTATCTGTAGCTCGAAATTACCCACATCTTTAATAAAACGAAAACACGGTTTTAATATTTAAAATACGCAGGTTAAAATCTAACACGATAGATGCTGTGCTAAAGTTTTTTAATGTCTCGTTAACTTGATTTATTTGAATACAATACACGCTGTATCGACGTCACCTATGACGTTCTGGGTGCCAATATGATGCGTTTCAATTGATGGCAATTTTGAGTTCAATATCAGCACTCTATTATCTCTATGAATTGCATCGACATGACGCGCCATCTACATATCGGAAAAACTGAAAATCTCGCAAACCGAAGTTAGTAGCGCCGTTTGGATTCCGATTCTAATAGTCTCTGCCTTTTTATAATTCTTTCACTCAACGCTTGTCTTTTGACCTTGCAAATCTATGGGTTTTGTCCTCACAAAGTGATCCTTTCTTCATAAGATCCACTAATACTATTCTTTGAATTGAAATATTGGCTCATAATCATAATAGTCTCTCTTGATAGTCTAGATGGCTTATGGTAGGGGTTGAATATGTTTTATTTTTTTAAGATATTAATAGCTTGTTTTAACGGAAATTGTATATCAAAACAAATGAAGTGATTTGAAGGTTTCGGTAAAAATGCCCTTGTTTTTATGAAATTCTTCAAAAACCTTTAATACTATTTTAGGAGGATAATTTTAGCAGCATAAATCGGGCTTCTTCTGCTATGATTGCAAATTTGATAAAACACATCTTATATTGTTAAGATTTTGTAGTATCTACAACGTAAACAAATAGTCCTGAAATCTGGCAGTCATTTCCATTAAAATGTGGCCTCAAATTACAAAAGATTGCGCTGAGTGTTTTGTTTTTATTTGTGTTTGGACAAAATTAGCATCTTTCCTTTTCACGTTGAATTCTGAATCAGTTCAATAGTCAGTTTTCTTCGCTTGGGCAATTATCATGTATATTAAGGCCGTCGTAAGTTAGAAATATTAGAAAATGCGTCAAGCAGATAATTAATTTCATATGCTTTTTTACACCAAAGGTTTTCATTTATTGTAAAACAAAGATATATAAAAAATATAATAGAAATTACAACTATTTTGTATGTGAAACAAATCCTGACATTTTATTTAAAAAATATGTAAAGAATAACATCACGCAATGAATGGGCTATGAGAAGAAAAGAATTAATAAACTTACTTTGTATAAACCATACATCCTGGTCAACGCGATTGGTCAATTCTAACACTACAGTAAGAGATTGGTAACTGCGTCGGAGAAGTTACAAAATTCGAGTAATGATTTAGATGAAGATCTTGACTACTTTTATACCGTGATGTTCTTAAGTCAAGGTTACCATTTAACATTTTTATAGGAGGCAGTAATTAGAAGTCATGAATGACTTGTTACAGGTATGTTTGTGGTAATCGTTGCGGGACCATAGGTAATTCGCACGCGTTATGAACGGCATCGAAAACATCCTGTGACGATGTTGGTTTACAATTAACTTCACACAATGAATGATGACATAGTATAGTAATCGGCATTCGGTAATTTGTAAGATTTGACACTAGCGAGCTTCATTTATTTACTTACTACACGAATAATTGTTAGATATGCACCTCCAGCTGATTTAAATGGCAAAAGTTACTAATTATTGTAAAGAAATGCATAATGTATATTTTACTATGGAATACTGGTAATCTAGATAAGCATTAAGATGAACTCAGGCTTATGTTATAGGAAGCAATTAAAAAATTATACTTCTTAAAATTAGTGATGTACAGTAATTAAAAGTTGAAGTAATATGAAGGAGTCTGACTTGAAATAATAAAGTAACTATGCGTTTATAGGTTTTTTTCTAATTTCTTGTTACAGTAAAGCTATAAATACAGTAGACGAAGTGCGTTTTGTGAGTTATGAACGCGCTAGTGCGTAATAGGTTTAGAAAGGATTTTTTACTGCACAGAGAAGAATAAAGTAGTCATAACAGCTAGTTGCAATTAGATAACCGAACAGTTGCCGAATCACTTACATATTTAGCTCATTTATGTATTCATTTCCGATGTATTAACATTTTTAAATTAGGTGATATATAAATAATTAATTTAAACAAAAGAATATTTAAAGTGACTAAACTTTAGTTATTATACGATGAACTAATAATTTATATTCAAAACTTCTACTACTATAGGTATTTTATCCATACTCATACTATAGTTAGACAATCTGCCCACAAAATAGAAGAATCCTCCATATTAGCCGCAATATGTTCAGAAAGATATTTTGTTTGGATAAATCAACTAAAGTAAAGAGATAAAAAAAAACGTCTGTCTTCGAGGTTTCTACATTTTTAGGTGTATTTACTTTTTGAGAGCCGATCTGGGTTAACGAAAATCCGGATTACATGGACACTGGAGTAAAAAAAATAAGACTGTATTTACAGAAAAATGACTTCATTCCGTAGATAAACAAATACACGCACAAAACAAACCGAACAATTATATTTTTAAACTCATTTTAAACAATAAGGACAAAACTGTTTGATACAAAGCCCAAAAAAAAATTATCGGTCAAAATTGATCCGGGTTATCCGGAGATCCGGGTTGACGGGGTCCGACTTAACGAGGTTGCACTGTATTACACAATTTTACATTAAGAAACTTAAGTAAGTTGCTGGTAAAAATTAAATAGTAAAAAAAGATATTCAATTGTAAAGTCTTATTGTAATTTAAAAATATGTTGACCTAGATACTGTGTGTACACAGATGGCGTTGGCAATAAGTATAATAGACAAAAATAAATGAAGAGCAATTTAATATTTGGGAAATAAGTCCTGCTTCCCAAGAAAAATCTTCTCACGCAGGATTCGAACCTGCATCCCCTCGTTTGCCGAGCGAAAAACTTGCAATCTTTGCATATTTGCCGTCCTGCTGGCCTTTTCAAGATCTAATATCGACGTATGTTCGGTTAAACGCTCGAATCATCGTCCTCTACTAGCTTAAATGGTAAAGCGCTCGTCCGGCAAACGAGGGGATGTACGTTCGAATCCTGCGTGAGGAGGAAAATTTTTCTTGGGAAAAATTCCTTCTAATTATTACAGTAAAAAGCAGAAATACATTAATTTGTTATTTTCATACTGTAAAACACTTGCAATCTTTACTTATTTACTTGTTTGCTTTCGAGTTTTTAAAATTTAGTAGGCCTTTGCAGCTGAGTCAAAAGTGTTTTTGTTTCGGCTAAAGTACCTTTTCCGTTCATCAGTATGCTACAATGATACTAATTGTAAGAAATGTTGTTCAGAATGAAAAGTTATAACGGTATACTAATCAGAGTCATCGGCCTGCTTTGATTAAATCCATTATTTGTTAATTTTGTTTCAGTTAAAGTACTATTTGCGTTTACTGTACGCCAATATGTTACTAGTAAAAAATGCTTAGAGCAGAAAGTTATAGAGTCATGCAAATTTTCATATTGATTAGCCTACTTTGATAATGATGATGAAGTTAACAATAACTTTAATAATTACTTTATCCGTTATTTCCAGTAATTTACAACCAACATACGATTATTATATGAAGATATTAGACCAGTATGTCGTAAAATATGAAAATTATTTCAAAAAGAAGTACCATTATTTATTATTTTACATGAAATTTGTATAAAAAACTCTTCTACCTCCTATTATTAATTACATCATTGTTAATAAAGTAGGCCGACTAATCAAAAATTTGCATAACTCTACAACTTTTTGCCCTAACCATTTTTTCTTAGTAACATATTGGCGTACTGTCATTGCAAATACCTGAAACTAAATTGACAAACAAAGGATTTTATCAAAGTAGACCAATAACTGAAAATTTGCATACCATCATTCTGAACAATATTTCTTAGTAAAATTTTGACATAGTGCCAATGTAAAAGGTACTTTACCTGAAACGAAAACAGTTTTAACTCACTTGCAAAGGCCTACAAACGATAAAAAAGTTTCAGATCAAGCAGGATTATTTCCCAAATATTAAAATCCAATTCAAAAATTTTTTGTTCATGATATCTATTGTTAACTCCGTGGACACACTATATATTGTAGAACAAGAAATAATAACTAGTTTCATTTTGTTTTGCTTTGTTGCTATTGCCTTATCTTTGCAATATATAATCTAACAGCTTTCTACTATAGAATGGGGTAGGATTGTCTATACGCTTTATTTGCCCACAAAATTCTTCCATTTCTTTCTGTCCTTGGCCATAATCTTCGCAGTTCCCTTCTTCAATATTCCTCCAATCACTTCATCCCATGTTCGTCTTGTCCTTCCTCTCTTCCTACTTTTCATAACTCTCGTTTCCCAAATCCTCTTTCTCTGTTCTTTGAATTCTAGTATTGATGTTAGCTCTTTCCTTATGTGTACATTTCTCATTCTATCTAATTTTGTAACTGCTCTGATACGTCTTAGGTATTTCATTTCCACTGCCTGTATCGAATTCCTCTGTTTCTCCGCCATCACCCATGACTCACTTGTGTACGTTAGCACCGGCCTGTAACAGCCTTGAACACTTTTATTTTTATAGTTATTGAAAGCTTTCAGATTGGTGGTATATGTGGAATTAGTAATAATATATAAATAAGTGTTCTTTCCAATCCTTTATTTTAAAATCACTGTCTACCGGTTTCGGCTTAAGCCATCTTCTGGACAACAGTACGCCTCAAAAGAACTAGAAGCTACGTCACTTATGGTTGATTTAATTAACATTATAATAAAACATTTTTAATATAAACAAGACAACGCACAAATAAAAAAACACGTTAAAATTTGTTAATATATGATAATCGTAGTGCGTATGAAAACGGACTAGTACGTCTCAAAACTAGCCGAAACCGGTAGACAGTGATTTTAAAATAAAGGATTGAAAAGAACACTTATTTATATATTATTTACTAATTCCACTTTTATTTTTGTTTCCCTGGATATTTCTTTCTTATTTATAAACAGTCTACTCATTGCGTGATATAGTTGTATCAGTTTCTTTATTGTTTTGTTAATTTCTTTCTCTTGTGTTCCATTCCCTTCTATTATTGTTCCCAGGTATTAAAATTCCGTCACTTGTTCAATATTTGTATTGTCTATCTTTATGTTAAGATCTTCGTGTCCTCCTAGTACCATCATTTATTTTTGTTTAGAGTGATTCCGTACTCCTTCAGCACCTCAATCCACACTTCCAGGTTCTTTTGCAATTCCATACTACTTTTTGTAATTATCACTACATCATCCGCAAATACCCCTTCTGATATGTCTACCTGTTGCCGTTTTATGTGTCCTGCATTTAGTTTTTTGCATTTCATTGTGCATTTCTTTATTATTTCATCTATAAAAGTTATAAAAAGGATACGACTCAAAGCTCCCCCTTTTCTTAGTCCTTCTTTTGTTGTAAAAGTTTCGGATCTCATATTATTATTACCGAGTTTATTATTTTCGTATATCTTTTGTATAAAACTTAATATTTTATTACTTATTCCCCTCTAATATTTTCGATACTTCTCTTTACTTACGATACTTTATCAAAAGCTTTTTCCATGTCTAGGAATGCCAGAAACGTTCTCTTTTGTTTTTGCCCCAATTTTTCCGATATTTGACATAGTGTGAATATATGGCCCTATGTGCTTCTTCGGCTTCTAAATCCGCTTTGTGCCTCATCCAGTGTATTCTGTATTCTTTTCCTAATTCTCTCATCTATAATTTGATCGAATATCTTCGTGCACTTTTGTTCTTCTTTCCACATATTGCTGAATAATTCTAGTAATGGTTGAGTTTTGTTTATTCCCTTGTTCTTTATCATTTCCGCCGTAATCTTATCGTGTCCTGATGCCTTGCAGAATTTTATCTTTTGAGTGTTGTTTTGTAATTCAACCAAACTTATTTCTTGTTCTATTTCGCCTTTACTTGTTATTGTTTGCATCGAGGTATCGTCTTAAAAGTCTTCTCCGCTTAGTAGGTCTTGGAAGTATTGTTTCTAACGTTAGTATTTCACCATTTTTACTCCTTATATCGGATAGATCTGATTTCTTTTCTTTTCTTATGTTCTTTAGCACATTGTAAAATAGTTTTTACTTTTCCGTATCTTTCCATTGTCACCGAACTTTTTCCATGTCTCATTTTTATTTACGATTGCTAGCTCTTTTACTAATTTTCTTTGCTTTTTATATTTTTCGTAATTGTTTTGTTTTGTTGTGTGTTTTGTTGCTCAAGTAATTTGTCCATGTCTTTTTCTTTATCTGTATCTATCTCTTAATATCCTCTGTCCACCATGCGATTTGCTTTTTGGAATTGCTTCTTCTATTTACACCACATACCTCTTTGGCTGTATTTATAAGATTCATTTACAAGTCATTCCATAGTTTCTCTCTGTTTGTTTAGTTTTCTGTGACACCTGTTCTACTTTTTTCATGTAATATTTCTTCGTGTTTTCTGGCTATTTCATTTCTCCTATGCTTATAAGATTTAATGTTCTCTAAGTGTTTTTTTTCCTTGTTTCTTGTTTCGCAATTTTGATTACTACCGCATAATGGCCACTTCCAATCTATTTTTTTTATATACCCGTTACTATTTAAATACTTAACTCATAAACCGAACATCGTTTTTCCTAACTTCTCAGAGGATATTCATTTCAATAATTTGAAATTTAATGTCATCGCCCAAAATTTTCTGTAAATATTCATATATTTGGGGCATTCGGTAGTAAAAAGAG
The DNA here is from genome assembly GCA_004143645.1 of Protaetia brevitarsis. Lineage (NCBI taxonomy): Eukaryota > Metazoa > Arthropoda > Insecta > Coleoptera > Scarabaeidae > Protaetia > Protaetia brevitarsis. The sequence goes on along the minus strand of RXPK01001727.1, from coordinate 15,658 downwards.
TTAAGTGAAAATGTGTTATTTTACAGGAGAACAAATTTAAATTAGATAATAATTTTTAAAAATACTTTTCATGCAAAAACTTAAAAATTGAAGAATTGCCATTTTTACGACCGAACGCCTCATTTACTGACAGAGCAAAAAATCTATTGGTGTCGGATGTGCCTTTATCGTACCCAATAAACAACTTCATGAATAGCATAGAGACTGCACCTTCAAAAAAGATATTCCTAACGAGTGACAGATTCAGTATTCCAATCTTTACAAAGATAACCCAACCAATTATTTTATGCTCTTTCCAAATCATAGAACTGCTCGTTGGTATGATAAATCTAGAGTTACAAAGAATATGCTGCCGTAAATTTTAAGATTATCATTTAATCATGGAAGATTTCCTGCACATTTGTGTAAAAAGAAGCTAAAAGAAAATAATAAATGTCAATTCTGTGAAATCGAGTGGGTTGATGTCAATCATATTAACTTGGGTTGTAGTAAACATTTAGATAAAATCAATTGATTCCAATTGAAACTCTTAAATATGGGAATTGGGATCCCAATTCATATCAATCATCTGATATCGTGGGACAGTAAAGAGATCAATTGTAAAATTTATTGTCATATGAAAAATATAGGTTTTAATATTTAGATTAAATCTTCCTTTGGATTGTTATCCTAGGTAGGTTCCTTCTTTGTTCCGTTGGCCTACATGTTTGTTCTAAATTCGTTCGATCGGGCCCGGATGTGAAGCGTGTCTAATTCACAAGCGTCAACCCTTGTGTTCATACGGGTTGTTAGTTTTTTTTCAATTTATCAAATCTTAAAATATGTACGTGGCTCATGATTAAAGCCAAGGCCAATTTATTAACAACAACAACAACAACAACACTTCCAATCTCTGGTCCTCTCTGTACTTTCGTGTCCATTACTGTTTTACTATTTTTGTTTTCAACTAATACATCATCAGTTATAGACCTTTCTCCTCTGCTCTTGACTTCTCTCGTATATTTGTTTGTGTCCTTACGTTCGAAAAACATATTATGAAGTCATGTAGTACACAGAATTCTAGCAACCTTTTTCCATTATTATTTCGGCATGCTTCTCCAAATTTTCCTATTACTTTATCATACACCCTGTGCTCCTTTCCCACTCTGCTATCGAAGTCTCCTGCTATATATACTTGCCTCAAGTTTCTTCTACTGCTATTGTTAATTCCAGGGGGTAGGGACTCTCCGTTTCCCGCCTAGAATAAGTTTTAGCAGCCCTCTTTCCGAATGCGCCATAACTAAGTGGGTCGCAATTGATAATTTCGACCATGATATTATCGACATGCCAGAAGTATGTTGAACAACAATGGCGTACGATGACATGTACGCCATTGTTGTTTACGGCGTCGTGTTGTAATACCGTTGTTTTACGGCTTTCTTTGCCATTAAATTATATTATAATGCGAGAAATATTTTGGTGAGTACTACATATTGCTGGCTTCTTAATTCGTTTCATTTTGTATTGTTTTTTTTTTTTTTTAATAGGGATGGAAATTCATTTGTTATGGAGTTGAAGGTGGCGGTATTTTTGCTGGTTAGTTTATATATTTAGTTTTCTCGTCCTCTAAATGTATTTATTGTACTTTTTTCTAAGAAATGTAAACATTTAGTATGACCTGATGTAGTCAAGATCACCCATTCCCACAGCAAGTTTATATGTTAATAATAAACTAGCTGCGCTGCAGATAATACCATGGTGATGCAAAATATGGTAAATTATTATAATCACCGAGAAACAGTTGTTCAATTTAAGTAAATTTTTTTTCTCAAAATTACAATTGTGCGAATATCTCTTCTGCTTGCTGATGTCCGACTTTGTTATCATTCGTCCCCCAAATGCTTATCCTTTTACCTTCGCAATAGATCTTAAAATATCGCAGTAAAACATGGCATGGTATGGATACCTCAGGCCTAATCTAATTGTCCCTGAACATTCGGATTTCAAAGAATAAAGGAATTTAGATCTTACTGTAAGATAGACCAAAACTGCAGATTTATGTCTTACTTTATAACATATATTATAATAAATAAATTAATAGGTTTAGCATTCTATACAATACAATGATAATAATAGGTATATATCAAATAAAAGTTACCGACGACTACATATGTACAAAATAAAGCCTAAATCTATACGATGTATTTATTACTCAGAATATATTATCAGATACTTGGAATTTGCACCATCTGACTACTAATATTGTAGGTAAGATTCGTATATTTCATGCAAATCATAGGGATACTGATCATCTATAGTTTACAAAATAGAGGATGTTTTCTAAAAAAAACGCGTGAGATCAGTGATAAAATAAGATCTAAATAAAAATTTTTTCACTGAAAAGTTAGTAAACAAAATGCATTTTTACTAGGAATAAAGCTGACTCACGGAGCCAATTTTAGAAATAATTCTAACATATAACAACAAACAGTCGAAAAACAATTTTAGCCGTCGTATATGAATGGAAAATCCATCTTTATTTTTCGCAGCAGAATTGTTATTCGTTAAAAATCTTTCCCATATTTCTTCTGCAATACTTTTATAATTAAATTATCGTTTGGCTTTTATTATTAAGGAAACAATCTTCAGAATGTTGATACAATGGAACCCGAGCATCATTACGTTTTGTTCATTATTATCAATTTGACTAATTATAAGGGATCTACTGTTTTTATTCCGAAACTAATATTTTTCTCAAATTATTTTTTGTTACAAGTTGTCGTTGTTTAAGATATTGAATTGACGTAAAATTTAATCATCTAGCAAATTTTAGTTCACAATGGGGGGTGTAATCCTTTTGCATTGTTTTATCTACGATGAAAAAGAATAATAATAAAAAAATTGTCGCATCTGAAAATATACGCTAAAGTTAATGAATTTGTGTTCAATAATTTTCTTATTGATGAATTTTAGTAACAAATTGTCCCCGCTTCCGAAAGGCACCTGCGGTATGATTTCATTAGTGACAATGTGACAATGTTGCAATTTCCTATTATTTTTTTTTCTGGGTAGATTGAAAATCCCAAACACATACTTATGCGAAAACATTGTGCAATAATTACACGAACATATGCCAGTGACATGTTTGTTCAAGATACGTATTATATTAGTAAAATTAAGTAAAGTAAATAAAAACGTGCTACTTTGTTGTTATAAATAACTAATGTATTCCGTAGGTAATCCCGCTGTTACGTGTCCTCGTGTGCTTTAACGAGGACTTCTATTAAACTTGTATCCTATTTATACATTTTTGAATATGTTACGTAAATTAATCTTATATTAATGTCCATATAAGGAATGAAAATGTATCAAATGTTTTTGCCCTCTATATGCTCTTGAATTTTCTTTTTGACACATCTTAAGTTGGCAAACAAAAAAGTTTTCGCTGTTATATCAAATCCATCATTATATGAGTCATAGCTCTTTTGTTTTTTATTCTAAGGTTATACAATTATAAAAATATTATTATAAATTATTTAAAACCGTTATTTTTTCATTATTCACACATTGTTAATTTTGGCCACAAAATAGGGCTCCAGAAACGACAGTGGTGCTTGCTGGGAATCACTGGTGCAACTAACACAACAGGGACCGCTTCTTTGGAGACCATTGTGGGCCTCCTGCCGCTGGAGCTTTATGTGAGACCGGAGGCAATGAATGCGATCCTTAGACTGAGAGCCAACAACCTGTGGCATTCCAACTTTAAGGTTGGAGGGCACACTTATACTACCATTACCATACCAAAGGCCATTACTGCAAATGCCCATGGACAGCATAGCACCCGAAATTATCTTCACTGAAAGGTGAAAATCTCCATACCGAACAGAGAGTAACATCACTGCTATTGATAACTGGTTCAGGGATGGATCCAAATCCAGCCAGGGCACAGGAGCCGGTATTTGTGGGCCCAGCCCTAATCAAAGGATATCCTAAGCCTGGGGAAGCATACAACGGTCTTCCAGGCAGAGGTATTCGCCCTTGCAGCCTGTGCAGAAATGATTGCAAAAGGGCGCTACATGAGGACGAAAATTAATATAATGACTGATAGTCAGGCTGTCATAAGACAGTCTCAAACACCGTAATTAAGTCAAAATTAGTTAGAGACTGCAAACAATCCCTCAATGCCGCGACATAAGATATAAAGGACAATGTAATAACCGACGAACTGACCAAGGAGGGCTCTAAAAGATACTTCATAGGTCCAGAGCCCGTATGTAGGATTACTAAGAGTTCTGCAAGAAGGGTGATCTGGACCTGGTTAGATAAAGAAAGTAGAAAGAAATCGAGGTCGACGGAAGGTCAACTCCATACCAAAGCACTAATAGAGGGATGGGGATGCTGGATTCTCTGATAACCTACTCAGCAGCAAGAAAGAAGTTAAACCATTACTAGGCTGGTAACTGGACACTGTCCCCTGAAAAAGCATCTATACAACACAGGCCGAGTAAGCGAACCGTGGTGCAGAAGATGCGAACTACAGGAGGAAACGTGTTTACATGTAATCTGCAATGTGAGAAATTGAAGGTACTCAGGCAGAAATATTTCGGGAGAGATCTTTTGGAGCCCTCCAAGGTTCTCAAGTTCCCACTGGGCAATATACTGTGCTTTATAGAGAACACCAAGCTGCTTGAGTGAAAATAAGAGACTTAATAGGGATAGGGAATGAAATGAATGAAAACCATAGTGGTGCGGTATGAAATATGTAGCTACATTCATTCATCATCCATTCATTCAGGTTAGGGTGGGCACTTGATGTCCGGGCACTTGAGCTTGGTGCTCATTGTACCATCGCTATTGATTCTCTTATTTCCACTCGAGCAGCTTGGTGTTCTCTATAAAGCCCAGTATCTTGCCCAGTGGAAACTTGAGGACTTTCGAGGGCTCCAATAGATCTCTCCCGAAATATTTCTGCCTGAGTACCTTCAGTTCCTCACATGTGCAGATTACATGTGAACTCGTTTCCTCCTGTAGCTCGCATCTTCTACACCACGGTTCGCTTACACGGCCTGTGTTGTATAGATGCTTTTTCAGAGGGCAGTGTCCAGTTACCAACCCAGTAATGGTTTTAACTTCTTTCTTACTGCGCTTGAGTAGGTTATCAGAGAAACTATCATCCCCATCCCCTATCAGCGTTTTGGTATGGAGTTGACCTTCAGTCGACCTCCATTTCTTTTTACTTTCTTTATCTAACCAGGTCCAGATCTCCCTTCTTGCGGAATCCTTAGTAATCCCACATACGGGCTCTGGACCCATGAAGTGTCTCTTAGAGCCCTCCTTGGCTAGTTCATCGGCGATTACGTTGCCCTTTATATCCTCATGTCCCGGCACCCAGATTAGAGACACCTGTTGTCTCGTGCCAGTGCATTCAGGGATTGTTTGCAGTCCCTAACTAGTTTTGACCTAGTTACAGGGTTTGAGACTGCCTTAATGACAGCCTGGCTGTCAGTCATTATGTTAATTTCCTCCTCATGCAGCCTCCTTTTGCAATCATTTCTGCACAGGCTGCAAGGCGAATACCTCTGCCTGAAAGACCGTTGTATGTTTCCCAGGCTTATGAATATCTTTGATTACGACTGGCCCGCAAATACCGGCTCCTGTCCCCTGGCTGGATTTGGATCCATCCGTGTCCAGTTTTCGTTAGCAGTGATCTCACTACGCGCCTGGTCTCTGTTCGGTATGGAGATTTTCACCTTTCAGTGAAGATAATTTCGGGTGCCATGCTGTCCGTGGGCATTTGTAGCAATGGCCCGTCCAGCAACGTGCCCGTAGTATAAGTGTGTCCTCCCACCCTGAAGTTGGGATGCCACAGGTTGTTAGCTTTCAGTCTAAGGATCGCATTCATTGCCTCCGCTCTCACATAGAGTTCCGCGGGGGAGGCCACAATGGTCTCCAAAGAGGCGGTCCCTGTACTGTTAGTTGCACCAGTGATACCCAGCAACGCCTGTCTCTGGACAGCGTCAGCAGCCTCGCTGCGGAGGACACTTCTGTCCTCCTCCACCAGACTACCGCCCGTATGTTATCGCTGGTCTTACACGGCAGTATATAGCCAATGGATCACCTTCGGCTTTAATCCCCAGGTTTTGCCAGCAACCCTCCTGCAGCGCCAGAATAGTTGCGTGGCCCTGGTCGTTGTGTTAACTAAATGATTTTTCCAGCTCAGTTTTGCATCAAGGGTAACACCCAGATACTTAACTTCCTTGGTTAATTGTAACTCCTGCCCAAACAGTCTAATGCCACCTAGGTCATTGAGTTTCTCATGTGGTAAAGGCAACCAACTTTGTTTTTTGTGGATTAACTGAGAGTCCTTGTGAAAGGCACCATTCCTCCACCATTCGCAGTGCATTACGCATGATGCCCGCCACCACGCCTGGGAACTTCCCCCTAGCTACGATGACAATGTCATCAGCGTACCCCTGCGTCCATATTCCTTTGTCGTTTAATGATCTGACGAGATCATCCACGACCAAGCTCCACAGCAGTGGCGACAGTACTCCCCCTTGAGGACACCCTCTGGTGGTCCTCATGGCGATGTTTTTATCTAGCATATTGGCATAGACCACTCTGCCTCTTAGCATGCAGTCAACCCATCTGCTAGTCGTGTGGTCAATGTTCCGTTCCATTAGTGATCGGTTAATCGAGGGCGTTGATGTGTTATCAAAGGCGCCCTCGATGTCTAAAAATACTGCAAGGGCCACTTCCTTTTGATGTAGGCTCCTTTCGAGTCCTTCCACCAAACTATGCAGGGCAGCCTCTCCAGATTTGCCCCTTTGGTATGCCCATTGCAGAGGATGCAGAGGATATCTCGCAAGTGCTCCTTCTGTAATGTTTAGGTGTATAATTTTTTCCATAGTCTTCAGCATAAAAGATGTGAGACTAATTGGTCTGAATGATTTCGGATGATAGTATGTGTCCTTCCCCGGTTTCGGAATGAACACAACCCTAGTATCTCTCCAAGCCTTGGGAATATAACCCAACGCATGGCTAGCTCTAAATATCTCCAAGAGGGGCCCCATGATGTCTCCAATTGCCTCCTGTAGCAATTTTGGGAACACCCCATCTGGTCCCGGTGATTTATACGGTTCAAACGACTCAACTGCCCAACGAACAAGATGAGGTTTGAAAATATCGTTTGATTTCCTCCAATCTTCCTTAGACGCCCTCCTCACTGCGTCTGATTGGTCTGTTTTTCCGAAGTCCACCCTGTCCGAGCCGGGAAAGTGCACGCTGAGAAGGTACTCAAGAGTCTCCTCCGCAGTGGTTGTGAACCTCCCGTCCGGCAGCTGAATGGACCTCAGGGTGTTAGAAGAGTTCTTCTTCAGAATCCTGTGAATTCTGACCATGTCAGGGACACCTTCTATGTCCTCACAGAAATTCCTCCAGGCCTTCTTCTTCGATTCTTAATTCTTTTATTATAGGTACCTAGTTAGCCTCATACGCTCCCAGTTTCCCGTTTTTTCCGCCCTATTAAATAACTGGCGTGTTTCTCTTCTGAGAGTGTTCAACTCTTTACTCCACCAAGCAGCCTGTCTTGGCGAGCGACGCTCCCTTAGTGGACAGTTATTTTCATAACACGAGAGAATGGTCCCTTGCAACCATAACAAGGGCCAACTCTAGTTCCTCATTATTCCTGATCCTTACAGGATAGTTACGGGCTGCTGCAGAGAGATCTCCCCTGTAGGACTCCCAGTTAGTCCTTCTGGGATCTCTGTACGTTTTTAGCTCCGTTGCATAATTAGAAATTTCATAGGATATGTACGCATGATCAGACAGAGATGGATCGTCCGATACGTGCCAATTCCTGATGTTTTCCCGCACCCTTAGAGTGCAGAGAGTTATAATCAATCAGTGACTCCCCCCTCGATGTCCTAAACGTCGGTTTGTCGCCACGGTTCAGACAGTCAAGTTCAGTACTACACAAATAGTCAAATAGAGACTTACCTCTTGAATTATTGTCCCTGCTACCCCATGTCACATGATGAGCATTGGTATCAGCTCCAACAATTAGCTCCAGCTTATTCTTGCTGGTAAACGCCACCAGGGTCTCCATATTAGATCCTGGTAGTCCTTCTGGTGAGTCGATGGGTAGGTACAGAGACGCAATGATCGTCTCTAGTACCTCTCCATCTATTGTCACTTTAAGTCTGGCTGCCGTCATGTCTCCGGTACACAGTTCCATGATTGGCATCACGTCCAGATCAGATCTGAAACAGATACAGGTTCTGATTTTAGTGTTGGGTGCGCCCACTATCAGCTCCCTTCCCCTAATCTGTAATCCTCCCACTTTACCTTTGGTAATCCAGGGTTCCTGGATTAGTAGGATGTCAACGTCTTCAGCCAGCACCCTTTGACAGAGTGCCGCCGTGGCTGTCTTCTTGTGCTGAAGATTGATTTGCAAAATCTTCAGCGCCATTTTAATTCCCAGATGTCGACGTCTGAGGTTCCTCTGAGGTTCCCTCTTCCTGCGTACTGGGTTTATTTTTCTCAAGGGTCACAAAACTGGCCCCCTGATCACGGTAATAAGGTCTCCAACCAGCCCTCACCAACGCTTCCTCAGAATCCTTGTCAATCCGAAGACTCACGTGCAGTCCTTTGTCGGAAGACTTGGAGCCGAGGGTTGCCCAACGGTCGACCTTGAGCCCCGGATTCTGTCTTTCGAGTCGCTTCAAACCCACTGTCAGATCCTCTTTCGTAGTCTCTGGTAGGAATGCCAGCACTCGCTGTTGCTTTGGAAGCTCATCACTTCTGATCAGCTTCCAATTTGTTTCTTGTGCGAGATAGTCCTCGTTATGTTGAACGAGTCCTCCTCCGCACATATTACCCCATAGTAGTCGTCCATGAGGCGGGAGGATTCAAACCTCGGCGCCCTGTCCGCCCTATCTATGATGCCCATCAGGGCCTCTCTGATGGCTCCCACGGATTCCCCAGTCACCACGCTGGCCGGGTAATCCTTTGGGATAATGGCTGCTTTAATCCCCTTGAGGGCAGCCTTGTAATTCGCGACCCCGGGCGCAAGTTTCGTCCGTTTGGTCCCCTTTTCCTCAGGAGTACCCCTGGTCGACACGGTTCGCTTAACGGCCCCTGTCGATTCAGGCGTACTCTTTGGTTTTTCCTGTGGAAGGGGGAGCCTTATATTGCTGGTGTCAATACCCTGCTCCCTCATCTTCCTCAGTTTCTTCCGTTGCGCCCCCGAGAGAACTCTTCTCTCCCGGGGTGTCTGGTCCTTCTTCTCAGCAGTCTCACTGTCAGACCGCTGTGCAAGTTCTGTTGGTCTAGTTTCTGGAGTCTCTTCAGTCTCCATGCGTTGTGGATTCTCTTCAGACTCCAGTGTTAAAGGTTTGTTTTCTCTGTTTGGTTCCATAATAAGTCCCACGAGTACGGAAGAAGTATTTCGTCGATGCCTACAGAGCTCCCATTATAGGCACAAGGCGTGTATACAAGGGGTGCCGCCTGTTGCCCCCAGGTGGGTACCAATAATAACTGATCATCTATTCAGCCACGCATCCCTTCGGCTTGGCCCCCTCCACCTTAGGATTTAGGTTTTTCTTGAGGTTGTCTCCTCTTGGTCCGGACGGTGAAGCCAAGACCCCCCACCCCGTCCGCCTGTGAGACATGTCCACAAACAGCAGAAGGAGCATGGTTTAACAGCAACCGTTCACTCAGTGGAACAGAAGCTGACATCGTAAAACCCCGGTGCAAGCCCTAAGCCACGACACTACAGCTGGGCCGGGAGGCTGGTCCGCGGACCGGCTTTCACCTAGGCCATGTTGCGGGTTTAGTCGCTCAGGCACATCCAGTCACTCTCCACCATATTGCGGGGTTTAGACCGCTCAGGTCTCTGGGTCATGGTGTCTGGTAGGCTTATAACCGCTCAACCCAGGGCATCTGTTCAGGATTAAAGAATCAAGTCAGGTGCGCTGGGCCTCCCTACCCGCCACCTGGGAACGCGCCCGATAGGTGCCACCCCACGGGGTGTAGCTACATATATGTATGTGTTTTTTTATTAATTTATCTTTTTATTGTATAAGCTATTATTCAAAATGTAGTAAAACAGCATTTGTTCTTTTCTGACTGAATACGGCACTGGCATATCTACCATTTTTATTTATTTGTACCCTTTGTTGCTAAAGGGTGTCAATACCACCACTGATGCCAAGACAGGACTAGGAATTGTATTTTGTATAAAGAAAGCGTTTCTTATAAAACTTTTCAAGTTCGAATTTGTCAAGGATGACAAAATGACAGTACAGTTACTATTTAAGTTCATTTACTAAACACATTCCCAGACGAATTAGATGAGGTACTTCTTTACTCAATTTCTGTTTATCTAAACGTAGAAAGTAATCATCAAAAAAATTTATTAAATCTTCCAGTATATCCATTTATAATACATGCATAGGTAAATATAATAAGTAGTAGACATTAGATAAATATGTTTGTGTATGTGTGGATGCACGGTTAATGTCTGAAACCTATTCGCCATAATCAGTGGTAATGTCGCGGGCAGTTTCAATTCCCTCTTCGAAAAGATCAAATGTGTTCGTGGAAGCTCTATTTCTCTCTTCAGCGGCAGCAAATAACCGTAAATTCCTCTCTTCCCTTAAAGTTTCAAAATAACTTGTAGCATAATCTACAGTGTTCTCCGGGTTTTCTTTTAGGATGTCTGCGACGAAATTGGCGAGCATATACTTGAATTGGATGGGTTTCTTGTAGGTGCGTTTCTCGTATTTCGCCCGTAGACTCTCAGTCATATTCTTAGTGGAAAGTGCTTAGTTTTTATACATAAATCGTCACCTACGTGTACTGTAGACATTGACACATTAAAACATTTTTTTTTAGTTTCTATGGGAATATCACTTGTTAAAGGGAAAGTATATAGATAGGGGAACACGAGATAAGACGGAGTAACGAGGCAAGTCGGGGGTCGGGATATCAGTAGTTTTTTTTTCCAGTAGACTGTAGCGGTCTAACAAAAACCCGATAAAGTAGATCTTAAGGCTGCGCTCGCGGTGGTGGGCAGAGGTTGTTAAATATGACTTTTAAGCATCACCAGGATGTGCTGGCCTCTATAAACTTATTACTTCAAGTATTATTATCGCACTAAAGATGGCACCAGAAGCATAGTTTTTGCGTTCCTGATTAGTGTGTTGCCTATTCCACCCCAAAGGCGACAAACTGACTTTGTAAGCATCCTGTAAGCATAAACATATTATGTAGATAAATAAATAAGATAAATCTCCCATGTTTTGGAACTCGATTCGTATTTGCTAGTCTGCGGACTCTGTAAGGAAATTGATGCTAGACCCGGTAAACGTCGGTCAAGTTCGAAAAATATCAATTTATGAATTGTTTAGCGCTAAAAAAAATATATAGAATGACTATTTGTCATTTACTATAAACATACTAACGCATTTTTTCAATATTAGTACCTAATAGGAAAGAAACCGTAACCTTACCTATATTGTATTAAAAACTTATATGAAATATGAGTAATAAAAAAAAATTATTAGGTGTGCTTACCAGATATTATCATTTTGGTTTTACTATTTTAAATTATCAAGCACGTCCCCTAACATAATTAATAGTAATAATGAAGCTGATTAGCATCGGACGGGATGATTATATTGTGTTACTGCGCTTTGTCTTATTAGAGTGGCTTCTACACTGTAAAATCGTGAACAAAATTTACATTACTTGTGTTAACAACAACAGTCGCTTCCAGCTTATTTAATAATTTATAATAGATACTAACTTTTTCCATTTCTATTAAAATATTAAATTCCTGTATTTGTAATGAATTATTACAAATTAATTTAGTATTAATTATTATTATTAGAAGCATATTGAATTTTTAAATGAAAACGAAAAGCACTTAATTACTATTGGAATTTTCATATTAATGTAGCATCTATTAGCAGTTTTCAAATATTTTAGCAAGCAGTTACAGTAATATATAATACACAATTGGGAAACAAATAGATAAGTATATAATAAAATGTGATTGCAAAAGTAACCATCTCTAAATATAATAATTTTTATTTCTAATTTAAAATTATTATGTAGTGTGTTCTACAAAATCATACAGCTGATTTACCTACGTTTTTATATAAAACAAGTATAAATAATAAAATAAGACGCAGTCTTAACACAAGAATAGTATTTAACCCTGCGGTTGTCGCACTTTTTACAAATTATTATATGTAAATATTTTTGCAACGAGGTCTCACAGACTAGGCGGTTAAAAGAAAAATACAAATTATTTGAGCAGTAATGTAAAAAAAGGCCACAGTAAAATTCTCATCCAAATCCCTATTTCTTACGACCCCAAGATGATGTGATGATGTCATGCAGTTGTTTTTATTTCAACGCCCCTCGATCATGGTCACATTCCGGTGCCGGGTTACAGTTATTTACTATTTATTTTTCATTGCCTCGGTCTCTCTCGCGTGTCTTTGGTTGCCTGCTTCTCAAATATATACTAAAAATAACCCCGTGTAATATTTGATATTCTTCCAATAAAATTAGTTAGTTTATTCATTTGGTGTTTAAATTATTATTTTCATTATGTTCTAAATAAAATCATTCATCGCCAGATTCTTAATTCAAAACAAAAAAGAAATAACTTTCGGCGCCATCTTTCGGGTTGGTGCCAAAGATTTTCTCCTGCTTCAAAGGTTGTTTCATCTGTAAAATTGTAGATTATTGTTGGAAGTGTTGGGAAAAGGTTTTGCAAAAACTAAGAGGTTTTTTCGAAATTCTATTGAAATGATTATGATATATGAATTTAGCTCAATTTTAGTTTGGGTTGCATTTCTTTTTTTTATTATCTTTGGTTTACATAACAAAAATTATTTTTATAAATACCAAGTTAAAGAACGGCTTAAAATTTACTTTCATTTCATCTTTGAAATTTTTATTAATTCGTGCTACAAACACCAAAAGCTTTTCCAACGAAATTTACCGACCCCGCGCTCATACTATCCCGTGCGCAGCCTTAATAATTCGTTGTAGATCACACTCAGGCGCTGTACTGAGAGCGCTGAGTGACATTCCAATTTGGTGTTTTGTGTAAGGTACCATCGGTTGCATAGAAAACAGGTACAACATAAAAATCCATTTATCCAAATATTTGAAAATGTTTGCTGTAGCCTGTTTGTTAAATAACATGGAAACTGGCCAGCTGGGTTCTGGGCAGGCCTGTCAACAATTAATCGGACACTTCTGGGCAAACGTAGTGCAAGCGGACGCCCGCTAAGTACGCTGGTAGTAAGCTCAACCGGGCTCAACCACCAATCAAAAAGCCCGCATTTGTAGAATTAGATATTTAAAAAAATAATATTAGCTATGGACTGTCAGAATTTAATTTGTCAACATTCTAGTCCCAAGAGCATTGGTTCTCAACACAGTATTAATTACTGTTTTCTTCGTTTATTTACACCGTTTTTATTTGGCTTTTTTGTCGTGGATTTAAATAGAGTGTACTAGGTTGTAATACACATTTGCCGCCACATTGCAAATTGGAACGTATTATATTGACTGCAACATCAGAGTCTGCCTACAGTAAACATTAGATGACAATTATTGTAATAGCGTTTTTTTTTTTCATCAGAATTACTGTTGCTATAGGCTTTGTGGGAAGCTTTATTTAAGTCTTTGTTAAAGCAAAATTAGAGAGCGTCTTTTAATAAAAAGGGGATCACAATGAATCTGAAAAGGGTGCGGTGAAACAGGTCTATAGACCACCCCAGTCCTAATTGCACTATTGTTTGATGAGGGCAGAGGTGGCTCTAGCTTAATAAAGCACCGGCTCTCTTTATCAATGGCTTAAGTAATTATTATTTAAATGAGTTTTATTCTGATAGATGGATAAGAAAATGTGATACTTTTAGATGACCGGCAAGACGCGACGACTTGACTAACTTAATTTTTTTTGTGGGGATGTGAAGTTATTTTACTGTTCCAATAACTTAGACGATATGAAAATTATAATTGGAAATGCATTTAACATTGTCCGTAAAGAAATGTTGTTGAATGTTATACCTAAGTACATTTTTCGAAAATAAAGGGCAATTACATCGAAAATCTTGTGCTTTAATTAGTTTTCTTATAGGACAGCGTATATTGTTTATTCATATTGATTTATTTATTTGTTTGAATTTTTATGATTAATACTTATTTTTTGCCATCATTTTTAGAATATCTCGTATAGGCAATCTGAAAGATCTCGGGAGAGCTACTGCTAGCATGATGGGTAAATTTTTGTATTAATTTACTAGCCATTTGGACAATTTGTAATTGGTCTATGTATACCTGATATAATCTTGTATCTTGGAGCTAAAAGAGCCAATGTCATAATGTTCACGTTTGAAAAAATTGTACTTGAAGTTTTTATCAAAAACACTTTTAACTACAGCGGAAATTGAGTGCTAACTTTACTTACCAACTTTGGCGCAGCACGTAGAATATTCTAACAAAATATAAAAATAAATAAAATGCAATGGTTTACTAAAAATGGCAAAATATTGACTTTGGTGCTTTTAGCTCCAAGCCACAGAATTGGTCTCACAGATTTCCCTGGTTTGTGAATTGTCTTTTTAAACGATTTTTCTGTTGAATAATATAGAAACATATATTATGTATTTTGTTTATTTTTGCCGTAATATAAAACCAGAGATTAAACTCATACCTACTTGCACAAGTCTTCGTACAGTACTTCTTATATACTTCAAACATTTTAATTTACTTTTTGCTGTCGAATAATTCTTCAAGTGATGATTATACGCCGTGATAAATAATTAGTTTGAATGTTGTATACGTAGATAAACATCATTGCAACATTATATGTGTGATTTAACTTATTATCGTTATTATTAGCACGTCACTATTCGCAGAGAGTGGATTAGGAAAAAACACTTACAAAAAAATCACACATAATTTTCGACGCGTGACGAGCAACTTGCGTTGTTATAGACAGTGATTTGGAAAATACGTTGCTGGATGGTAGCCGTGGGAGTTGGACGCACTCTCGTGTACGGCGAGACATAACAATCACAACACAACACACGAGACGCGACCTCAACCGTGTGTAATGAACCTTCATCATATTTTTCAAACAGACTGATACAGACAAAGGAACCGGTACAGCCCCGAGCTCTTCAATTTTTATTGTTTTTTTTTTCAGCGTTCGTGATAACCGTGTTAAGTATGTACTATTTAATAAAGCAGCGGTTATTAACTTGTATGTTTCCAGTAGAATAAAAAAATCTCTTATCAACTTTCTTTATAGCATGTCCAGTCTATAGAGGTATAGAGTATTGATATAATTTTTCTAGTGGATTCATGTCATCATAGAATCATTTGTGTTTCCTATTACTAAACTTAGCAGTTTTTGAAATATTTGCAGTTTTATTTAATTGTTCACGTTTGTACTGAACAAAACATTACGCATAAAACATTTTTGTTAGGATGCTAGTTATTTAGGTGTTCTACTAATGCCAAAAGTAAACGTGCCCTTACGTTTACATGTTACATTGACAATAAATAAATCATATACATTAGTATTCCACAAATTCTAATCTTAGGAAGGTTAATTGGAATGATGTTGCTGGTTTGAAGGAACTTA